>JAFIRS010002915.1:0-171057 GCA_018342105.1 Gonioctena quinquepunctata | reverse complement strand
CTTCTCCAAAATAATCTGGATCGCCTCAATCTCTGGTGCATCGAGAATAGCTTATTCCTATATGTTTCTGAATGCCAGGTTATGTCTTTCACCGCCAAGAAGCGGAATCCAATTCTTCACAGTTATAAACTGGACAATGTCGTATTGAAAAGACCCGACACTTTCAAAGATCTAGGAGTAACATTCGACAAAAAACTCTCTTTCGCAAAACATATCGAGCTAGTCACCAAAAAAACTTATAGATCATTAGGATTCATAATCAGAGTTTCATAAGATTTTGGAAGGAATGAGAAAACTCTTCTTCAATTATATTTTACATTTGTATGCATCAATTGTTTGGGCACCATATCATCAGGTATATATATCTAATTTAGAAAATATCAAAGAAAATTTTTGAAGTATCTATGTTTCAAACTTGATGGCAACTACCCAGACGTAGGTTATCCACATGAACAACAAATTTCTAGATTTTCAACCCGGATTCCTTGAATCCGTCGAAATAGGTCACATGTTATATTCCTTTCCAACCTTATTCACAACAATTTGGACTGCAGCTGCATTTTGGATATATTGAAGTTTTATATTCCTAGACTCACATCTCAGAGAAACATTACTTCCTACCTTCCACTTTGTCACACCAATGTTAAATTGAATGCACCTGTTTATAAGATGTGCAATACATATAATAAGATGAATGAAACCATTGACATTTTTTGTTGCAGTGTGGCCTCCATAAAAAAACTGGACTGTTCTGTTTTTGTCCAATGATTTATATTGATGTATATAGCTTATAGTTCATACTGTATATTCCTATTCTGTAATTGGATCTTGTATCTGTTGAATAGTGTAATAAAAAAAAATGTTATTAGTTGATTGTCATACTCCGTTAGAATTTTAACAATACTCATCAATTAAAAATAACATTTATACGCTATATGAACTACATTCAGTAGTCAGAGGAATTACAATATAATTAAAAAAAATGGGTGTACAGGCTAGTCATACATAATGATCTAACTAAGGTTGTCACTATAGAATTCCAGTAGGTTGTAATATGCCTTTTTGAGAAGGATATTCTCAATTGATTTTCGAAAGAGTGCGAGATTTACTGTGTTCTTGAGAAGGCCAGGTAGGTGGTTATAAATCTTCCTACTCTCGAATATAAGGCAATTTTTTGTCAAGGATGATGTTGGTATGGGCATACTAATATTATTGTGTTGACGGGTAATATAACAGGGTCTATATTTGGCTCTTTTGATTTCGTTTTATGTATTGAGCACACTGTTTCGAGAATAAATATACAAGTTAGCGTTAAAATTCGATGTTCAATAAAAGGGCACAATGAACCCTGAACGACATTTACAAAGTACCTCAATGCTCTCTTTTGGAAGTACAAATATTGAGTTCATCAACTGGTTAGAGCAGGAACCCCAGGAGCCATATCTTATGTGAGATTCAATCAGTGAGAAGAACGCTATTCTGCCTGAATTGAGGCCAAGTTCATTGGTAATGACTCGAACAGCATAACAGCCTGATGCTGATGTTTTACTAAGTTTTTTTTATGTGCGCTTCAAATTTCAATTTGTCATCTAGGTATAAACCTAGAAATTTGGTGTGGGGTTGGGTAGTTACCCTCTGATTGCCTAAAGCTAGGTTATCAAAGTCGAATTTGAAGGTTAGTATGCTTGTTTTCTCAATGTTGAAGCACAGCAAGTTGGAGTATTACCATCGTTTAACTCTCTCCAAATCAGAAGTGATATTTTCTCTCAAAGAGTTCAACATTTTTTCCGTGCACATTATTGTGGTGTCGTCTGCAAACATGGTGAATTTTCGGAAATGTTGATATTACAAGATCATTTAAATGAATAAGAAAAGGATTGATCCCCAAAACCGAGCTTGGGAAACACCATAATCAATAATTGAAGGGTTCGACAATTTATTATTACATTTTACCATCTGAATTCGGTTAGAGAGATTCGATTTTAGCCAATTATAAGCTACACCTCTGATTCCATAGCAATCCAGATTCTGGAGCAGTATTCCGTGATTTACACAATCGAATGCTTTGGAAAAATCACAAAACACCGCTCCAACAGCTTCACCCGCATTCAATTCTGGGTAAACTGCCTTCAACAGGTTGAAAATAGCATCATTGGGTGCTTTTATGGGATTGGAACCCAAATTGGAGCACGAAAATATATTATGTCGATTCAAGAATGATACTAGTCTTTTCTTAACTAGCTTCTCAATTATTTTCGAGAGGGTTGACAGTAGTGCGATTGGTCTAGAGTTCGAGGGGGTTTTTCGACTTGATCACCTTTATGCAGTGGAATTATAATAGCAGTTTTAAAGTAAGTAGGGAAATTCTCCTGTCAAATGAAATGGTAATTGCTTCGACTAATACATGCAACGCCTCATCTGGCAGGTAATCTTCTCATCGATATTTCGTTCAACCCACAAGATTTTTTATTTTTCATTTGGTTAAAGATCGATTTGAGTTCGTCAATGTCAGTGTTATATAACTTAAAGCTATCCGATATGGATATATGTTTGAGATAATGTAAGGGGTCAGTCATTGGTACTATGTCTAGGGTCAGTTTTATAGCTACTGTACAATAAAATTCATTGAGTTTGTTTGGTTCAATGTTCATATGGGAGGAGAGATGAGTATTTTTGCCCCTCAGGTTGTTTATTATAGACCAGTTTTCGCGCATTTTGTTTTTGCATTCTCTATTCCGTGTTTGTAGTAGTTTCCCTTAGCAGCTTTTATTACGACTTTGTAGGTGCGTCTGTAATTATGAAGTAGTGTAAAACCACTCATTAGTGGTGTGCTTTCTCATGATGTTCAATGATCTAAGGTTTGCAGCCGATTCCTAGGGATATCCATGTTTTTATTTTTCCTTTGTCCTATATTTTTGTAGAGGAAAACAATTTTGAAAGGGAAGCAGAAGAGTTTTGTGAAATGCATTGAAGGGTTCAGGGGAATTCAGAACTGGCACCCAGTTTGTTGTAGAAGATGGTTCCTTAAATTTGTCAAAATTCACTGTACTGAAGATTCTGCCAAACCTGTGCCCCTTTTTCTTCGGGTTCTCATTTATTAGGAAGGAGGTGCTCATGCTCAGAGAATCCTGCATGAGTGACAGTGCAATCAATACTTTTACTATCAAGGTTGGAACAGACATAGTCTATGACAGTTGATGAGTGTGATAGATACGAGAAGGATTTGATACATGCATAAGTCTGATTGAAAGAAGTTAACAGATTTTTCAGAGTGAGTGAAACTGGAGATTGCTCATTCGAGAAATCTATATTGAGATCCCCGGCTATAATTAATTTCGAGTTGATGGGTAATTGTGTAAGAATAGATTCAAAAATTTTGACGAATATGTTCAAATCTGAGTTTGGAGTCCTATCCATGCAGATTATATATAGATTATGGGCCCTATCGCATACCAAGGAAAACTCGAAAGTATGCTCTACAATTAAATTATCATAATCAGTGATATTTTCCAATACGAATGTATTGGAGAAGTTATTATTTAATAATATCAGAGTGCCATCATTGTTTAAAGTTTTTCTGCAATATTTTGAAGCTATAGTATAGTTAGGAACATAATAGGGTCGTTCAATAACTCAAAAACGGTATAAACACATGGTATATTTCTGAAATCAGGAAAAAAAGATAATTCCAAAAATTCAATAACATACAGGGTATCTCATTTAAAGAAAAAAAAAGTATCTGCACGCTACTGTAGTTTTGATAGTATGTTATCAAAATTCAGTCATAGCCACACACAACTTTTTTTTTCTATAGGCAATAATAACGATGATAAGGGGTGGGTAATTTATAATGAATAACCTGGTACAAAATACTATGGAAGCTCCTCATCTATTCGAGCCGGTTTTCGAGGAGCTTCATAACATTGCTATTATCATTATTACATCACATTCCTTGGTTTTCCAGTTACCCCAACGTGCAGACCAGGTCAACCCAAGGTATTCGGCGTGGCTCGTCACGAGACCGCCAAAATCGTATGCGAGCTCGAAGGCAACCCGACTGACATCCAGTTCGTGTGGAAGTTCAACAACAGTGGCGACACCGTAGACATACCCCAGAGCCAGATACACACGGAGAAAGCGAGAAGCATAGCCCTCTACAAACCTATGACGGAGCTCGATTACGGGACGCTACTATGTTGGGGCAGGAACGAGATCGGAATGCAGAGGGAGCCGTGCGTGTTTTATGTCAATCCAGCAGGTATGGTAAATTCCGAATATTTCTTATAGAGTGTGACCCATTTAAAATGGTACCACCCCTGTAAAATACGCATTTTTCAGTCATCCTCAAAAATTTTTTTTTTTGAAAATTAAGCATCACAAACTGTATCTTGACACAAATTTTCATAACTTTAGTTTCATTTCCAAGGCACTCTATGGTTTTTTTCTTCTCTAAAAACGGCAAAAGTTCATTAGGAAATTTTTGTTTCAAAATTTAACTACACCACTGGATTCGTAGTCGTTATGAATGGAAACCATGGAAATTTCATGAAAAAATATTGGTTAACAACGAAGTTACAACAACTTCAATTTTGGAAACAAAGTATTTGATATTAATTTTCATTTAGATTATAGACATATTTAAAATCTGGCAACACTGCCGATACAAAGTAAAACACCAGTAAATTTGTACAACAATAATTCGAAGTCAATAGCTCATTCCGTTCTACAGTTATAACTCCTGAAAGTATGGTAATGTGAGCGATTTCTGGTGGAAGCGATTTTGTAATAAAAATCTAACTACGCCACTGGATTTTTGAATTATATTCCTTTGAAATCATTCATTCAAGTTTTGGTTATAAGTGTATTCGAAAATAACAGAAAATTAAAAATTCATTTTCAAGTTATGCAGTTTTCAGTAGCCGATAAAAACGAAATGAACCGAATCAAGTTTTATAGTATCAAAATTATTTATTCAATAATAAAACAGAAAGCAGAATAAAAAAATTTCCTTTTTTATTCTGCAAAACTCAACTGAAACAAGCTCTTAGAGAAGGTATCAATAATTTGAGGAAAGCTGAACTAATACATTGGGCATAGGTATTGTACTAAATCAATAGTAGGCTGTGATTTAGTGCACCACAAATCGCTCACATTACCATACTTTCAGGAGTTATAACTGTTGAACGGAATGAGCTATTGACTTCGGATTTTCGCTGAACAAATTCACTTGTGCATTACTTTGTATCAGCAGTGTTGCCAGATTCAAAATATGTCTGCAATCTAAATAAAAATTATAATCAAATACTTTGTTTCCAAAATTAAAGTTGTTGTAACTTCGTTGATAACCAATATTTTTTTATGAAATTTTGATGGTTTCCATTTATAACGACTACAAATCCAGTGGTGTAGTCAAATTTGGAGAGAAAAAAATTGCCCAATAAACTTTTGCCGTTTTTGACAAAGAAAAAAAACCAAAGAGTGCCTTGGAAAATGGAGTTATGAAAATTTGTGTCAAGATACAGTTTTTGATGCTTAATATTAAAAAAAAATATTTTTGAGAGTGACTGAAAAATGCGTATTCTACAGGGGGGGTTCCATTTTAAATGGGTCACACTATATGAACTGATACTCGAGCGTATCCACCCATGTGGGCACGGTGGGCATGCCCACAACCTTAAAGCCCTAACTAAAAAATAATAAAATAACTAATAAAAAACTTTTTCAAAGACAAGCTTGAATTCATAAATTTTGACAGAAAACTCAGAATCTTCGACCGCGAGAACCTCCGCATACCAATTTTGAATCGAATCGGACCATAATCACGAAACTAGTCCTCTATTTTGGGGCCGCCATCTTGAATTTATGAATTTTGACAAAAATTTCATGATATCCGACCCTGAAAACCCCCACATACCAATTTTGATTCGAATCGGACCATAATCACAAAACTCGTCCACCATCTTGGAGCCGTCATTTCTAATTTACAAATTTTGAAACAAAATTCATAATCTCCGACCCCGAAAACCTCCACTTACCAATTTTGAATGAAATCGGACCATAATTACAAATTTCGTCCGCCATCTTGGAGCCGCCATTTTGTTTTTTTCTCCAATAAAAACTCCATAATGTATTGTCACCGGAATTATGTATATCTGCCAAATTTCAAATCAATCAGACGACTACAAGTCGGTCAAAATTAACTTGCAAGATTTGACCCTAACGAACTAACAAGTGAAACTAAATAAAACCTTTCAATAAAAACAATGAACCGTGTGCGATTCGGAACGCAGCGCAGCACATACACATAGAACTCGTCCAGTATCGAAACGACCACTCTGGCCTTCCCCTACCTAACAACCAATTTTTCTCGAAGATGCCCGAACCATTGTCTAACTGTGGCTATAATAGAAATTCCATAGGCGTACCAAATTATTTGGTATAGGCGAAACACGAGACGTAGTTTTTGGCGGACGAGTTTTGTGATCATGGTCCGATTGGATTCAAAATTGGTGAGTGGGGATTTTCGGAGTCGGAGATTATGAATTTTTTGTCAAAATTCATGAATTTAAGATGGCGGACGAGTTTTGTGATTATGCTCCGATTCCATTCAAAATTGGTATGTGGGGGTTTTCGGAGTCAAAGATTATGAAATTTTTGTCAAAATTCATAAATTCAAGTGGGGCTTCAAGATGGAGGACAAATATTGTGATTATGGTCCATATCGATTCAAAATTGGTATGTGGGGGTTTTCGGGGTCGCAGATTATGAATTTTTTGTCAACATTTATAAATTCGAGATGGCGGCACCAAGATGAAGGACGAGTTGTCTGATTATGATCATATTTCATTCAAAATTGGTATGTGTGTGTTGTAATGAAATTAATACTTCGACAAGTTGTCTACTTTCATGAATACTTCGTAAAAATCAAATACTTTGACAAGTTCTTACTTACCAACTAATCACTGCCCAATCAAATTAATTGGTACCTTCTTTTATGAACGCGACAAGCTTTTTGGAACCAAATAATTCAACAAAAAATAATTAAATCATTGTCAGCGATGACTTAAATTCATTTTATACGTTTTAGTACACGGCTCAAATGAAAGCTTGTCTTTAAAAAGTTTTTTTATTAGTATTTTTTTTAAATCAAAATTAAAGAACTAAAAATGTCGGACAAATAACTATTGTAGTTTATATTTCGATTAGATTCAATATTGTGTCTACGGTCGGAGATTATGAACCTATATATGTTTATTTATCTATATTTATATATATATATATATATATATATATATATATATATACAGTGACCGGCAGAAAGTACGCATCATATGGGAAATTCTTTTATTAATAAATTTCGACGAATATCGATATGTGCAATCGCTTCTGCATCGAAAGCAACCCCAAAAGACGTTGTACAGTGCCGTTCGTCTTCTCGTGTTTGGAGGGAAAATTTGAAAAAATTAAAAATTATGTATCAAAACACACTTACTTGGGAAAATATCGAAAAATGTTAGTCGAAAAAGTTGTTCAGAACGTTATTTTATAGCTATGTACAAGTTTTGAAAAAAATCTGAGATAAAAAAATAAAAATCAATTTTTTGCTATAATAAAAATTTCAATTTGGAAAAATACATTTTAGACAAAGAAAGTCATTAGTAAGGCCAACAGTAATATTTCAAATGATATTTTGTAAATATTCGCAAGCTACTTCTATTTTATTCGGAAAAAAATTTAAATCTATGGATTTACCATGTATTCAGCTGCTTCATAAGAGGTCACTGAAATATCTCCAGGACATTATAATCCCGATACTGTTCATTATTAATAAAGGTCCTTGTATCTACATAATTTCAAATTGAATTTTTCATTCAAACAAAAAATAAATTGATTACAAACTTTATTTTTATTTTTATTTATAATATAAAAAATTTTCAATTTTTTGTTTTAATAAAAAATTCATATTAAAATTCCGTAGATACATGGTTCTTTGTCAATAATCAACAGTATCGGGATTATAATGTCCTGAAGATATTTCTGTGACCTCTTATGAAGCAGCTGAACACATGGCAAATCCACAGATTTAAAATTTTCTTCGAATAAAATAGAAGTAGCTGGTGAATCTTTACAAAATATTATCCAAAATATTACTCTTGGGCTTCACTAATGAGTTTCTTTGTCAGAAATGTTTTTCCAAATTGAAATTTTTTTTATTGCAAAAATTGATTTTTATTTTTTCATCTCAGATTTTTTTCCAAACTTGTACATAGCTATAAAATGTCGTTCTAAACAACTTTTCCAAATAACATTTTTCAATATTTTCCCAAATAAGTGTGTTTTGAGACATAATTTTTAAATTTTTTAAATTTCCCGCCAAACAAGAAAAGACGAACGCGCACTTACAACATCTTTTGGGGTTTCTTTTGATGCAGAAGCGATTGCATGTATCGACATTTGTCAAAATATTATATTAAAAAAAATTCCCATATGATGCGTACTTTCTGCCGGTCACTGTATATGATATATATATATATATATATATGTATATATATATAATATATATATATAATATATATATATAGATAAATATAATATATATAAATTCATATATTCAAGATGGCGGCTCCAATATGGCGTTTTGTGATTAAGGGGTCGGAGATCACGTTTTTTGAATCCATGAATTCAAGATGGTGGACGAGTTTTGCGATTATGGACCGTGGGGGTTTTTGGGGTCGGAAATTATGATTTTTTTGTTAAAATTTAAAAATTCAATATACCTAACCTAACCTAACTCACTGATTATAATATGCAATGTTGAACGACTGCCTTCAAACCCTACCTGAGCATTTTTTATTTTTTGAAGAATAGACTTTAAAGTGGGGCGTTGTTTTTCAATCAAACAAAAATCATTTATAATCGTTCTTATTGTTCTACTCTGCCCTTCCGTAATATTACTTTTCGACTTTATTCTTCCTACTCTTTTTTGCGGAGACGGCAAAGAAGGAATACTACCTGAATTCACAGCTGATTGATCCGTTTAATTTTTTTAAAACAATATTGTGTTATACCCATTGCTGTCTTGGCACGTTCTTTATAATTTTGTAAAGGTATTGCCATAATTTCTTCTTCCGCTGCTGAATAGTACTTATATACCACTGGGCATTTTGGCAAGGTAACAAGTAAACTATTGCAAAGTTGAATAAATAACTGCACCACCTATTTATTGATCAAACAAACCTAACCTTTCCAACGCTGCATGACAAGACTCTGGTGAAGATTTGCCGTAGCATAAGCAGCCACATCAAATCGTGTCCACTCGTGTTTTTCCCCTCTCTACCTACCAAACGGTCGTTTCAATACTGGACGAGCTCTACTTACACATATTGTGAGCGAGCACATTGGTACATTTTCATGTTTCATGCTAGTCGCTTAGTCGATGCGACCAGTGATAAATGCACCACGTGTAGTAGTTTGTGAATATAACCAAATTCGAATCGAGCGAACTTGAGCGAGTCCGTACTCCGACTCGCACTTGGCCGAATTTCGGGGGGGCCGTGCCAACAACCTTTTTTGAGGGCTGCATCCGCGCCTGCTGATATTGGGCATACTTCAAAAACAGAATTCTTATCATGGGGATTCACCAACCTTAAATGAAAAAACAACCATACTAATATTATAAATGCGAAATGCTGTGCGTCTATCTGTTTGTTACCTTTTCACAACTGAACCTCTGAACCGATCGTAATAAAACACAGCAAAGAGGTAGCCTGGGACCTAGAGAAGGACATAAGCTATCATCCTGAATATTCACGAGAAAAGAGAATGGAGAAAGGTTTTGTCATTGAAGTACAAGTGCGTATTCAAGGGGGAGGTAATGGAGGTAATTACCCTCCCCCCAAGAAACTGCAAAATATTTAAATTGATGAAATGGCCAGGCCAGGTTCTTGAAGAGTAGGAAATTTTTCATGAAAAAGTTCTTACTCTCGGAATTATATCTCAATTATTTATAATTTTCATTCAACGTTGGAATAGGGCTCCGCGTGGACGTTAATGCAGGAGTGCAGCACCTCTCGAGAGAGCAATGCACATTAGTATATTAAAGTATAAGTGGATAAAAAGGGCTTTAAAACACGCGCGATTTTTCGAAATAGAGCAAGTGTTTTTAAGACCAGTTATCCACGAATACCTTACGTTATTTTTTTTATTGGTGCACTTTGAAATCATATATACTGGTATTATTACTACAAAAAATAGAAATAAGAACTAATAATGCAAGAAGGTTGAATTCGTGATGTGACATCAGTATACCTTTCGTTGTCATGGAAATGAGAAAAACATTCATTTGCAATTTGTTACCAAAGATCAATATTTGTTGTCACCAGAGCTCAAAAATGAATGATTCTAATATCGATTTTTTTAATAGTGAGGCCTCTACCTACTCTCTACCTACCTACCTTCTTTCCCTTGGTTCCCACGATGTTCTCTGAACATTACAGGATATCCCTTTTCGTGGGAACCAGAACATATAAAAAAAAAAAAAAAAGAATCGCGGTTAATACCGCGAAAATCCAGTGATATATATAAAAAAGAATATGAAAAGTTCATCAAATGGATGGAGGAGCACATATAAATGAACGAATTGTGAGTAATATATTATTTGACGTTACAAGATACTCCTGTCAGATCAATAATCAAAAATTTGTCATTTAGACTTCACGTTTCTCGATTTGTTGATGTTGTCATGGTTACCTTTAAAAAACGCGCGTTTTTTAAAGTTCGATCTAAACACGCTGAGGCGTGCTTTAAATGGGTAAAAAGGGGCACCAATAAAAAAAAATTTTTTATATTATTAAATATGAATTAAAAAAAAATTATAGTATCATGTGAATACTTGAAATAATGTAATTTCGTTAGATTTTTTTTTATTAGATTTTGACAATGTGACCCTAGTCTTAATTAAGAAGTTTTTTTGGAACCGTCGATTTTATTAACTCCATAATTTTTTTCGCTTCCTGGAGCACATTTCACATGTTTACTCGATAATATCACGCTATAAGTTTGTTTAAAAGTTGATTATTATGTTAATTATGAATTCCTAAAGTTAACAAATTATGAGAAATCGTATATTGTTAATTTTTTTTATTGGATATATCACATTATTATCAGTTTTATGTCTGTTTATAAAATATTCATAAACAAATGGATAAGTTGCATATTTTTCAAAAATTGTTTTTTTGCATTGGGTTGTTAAGAGTTTATTATGATTACAAAAATTATAATGTCAATTGAAGTTTGTTTATAACTAATTGTTGAGTAAATAAACAATTAAAGAGCGTTATTTTGAAAAAGAACAAATCCACTTTGGTAAATTTTAGAGAAATCAAGATATTTCAATTAATTTGTACGACCTGGCAATACTTGTGGAATTTTCCATTTTGAAATATTACTGTAATTTTAACAGGGATTTGTTCATTTTTGACCGGAAAAAATCATATTTTGAATATATATATATATATATATATATATATGGATTTGTTGCGTATGGAAAAAAAACTGATTCAGATGCTTTATCTAAACGGTATTTATAGTTTTGATGAAAATACTCATTACATGTTGTAGCAATCATCCCAGCGTACCTAAATCCAACCTTACATCACACGATTGTATTTGCTTTGTCCAATTGTAATAGTCGTCACAAACAGACCAGAAACGAGTAGCAAGACTGGAAACCGTTCGAGTATGCACTGCTCAAGCTCGTTCGTCTGAAACAGACGAGCAACGGGAAGCTTGAGTACGCGATGCTCAAGCCTGTTCGTCTGAATGACTTTTCCCAATTTATGACTTTTCCTAATTTATCAAATTGGGCCACTAAAAAAGTATACATTAATTAACTTGACTAGTTCAAGAGTTGGGCGCCAGGCTTGCTAAAGACAAAAGCCAAAGATAAACAAAAATTTACTAAATAAATGTCACCTAGCTTGTATGGGAAGGCAAATAAATATGCAGGAAATCAACTCAACAAATTTATTCCAGACAATTAGAATCCGAAGGCAATGGACAGATGACACCATCAAGAGCAAACATGGAGAGAGGATCTGGTACACAGACGGATCCAAGACCAAGGAAGGAACTGGTGCTGGTATATACAGTGAGGGGAGAAACTCCCATCTGAGTACCTCACAGGGAATAAACACTTCCGTATTCCAAGCGGAAAAGTACGCATTGCGTGAGAGAAAACAACGTGAGGGAAGTGCGCAAGGCACGGGTCAAAATATGCACAGACAGCCAGGCGTCACTGAAGGCTCTAACGAACCCAAAAGTGGCATCAAGACTAGTATGGAAAAGCCGAGAAGAACTCAGTGCCTCCGAAGAACACAACAAAATTATTTTGAAGTGGGTTCCAGGACACTGTGACATCGAGGGCAACGAAAAAGCGGATGGACTAGCTAGGACGGGCTCATCAACTCCATATATTGTTCAAGAACCTGCACTCTGTTGGATATGGTAGTGGAAGAACAAAACTCTGGTCAGCAAGCACTATAATTTATTGCGTAAAGTGAAAAGATCTAAAACTTAACAACGACATATACAATGTAATTTTTCGGAGACATACTACAACTAGGGTTACCAACATAATAATAACAAAGAATCCAAAAGTCAAAAAATACCGCAATGAGTATTGCTTAAATGCCAGTTACAATATAAGACTAGAAGTACCTACATATATGCAACTAGTATTACATGATACCTTGAATATTGTTATTTATAACACACTCAGGATGACAAAATCTTCCATCCGAGGCTGCATACGGGACTGGGTCAAACGAAAACAAAGAGAGCGCTGGAAGGAAGCCCCTTTCATACACCACGGGAAAACATTCATTGTAGAACCGTCGAAGCGAAGTACTGAAGAACTACTCAAGATGAGTAGAAACCAAGTTATAACATTGATGGGCCTTCTCACTAGTCACAGCCCAATGAGAGGACTTGGGCTGTACAACGGAGAACTTTCCTGCGGACAATGTGGCAAAGGGACAGAAACGGCCAAACATATATTGTCAGAATGCGAGGCACTAGACCGTAAAAGACAAGCAATATTCAGACAGTCAAGACTCTTACCCCCGAAGAATACCGTAGCCAACCTGTACAGACTGGTAAAGGGGGCTAGGGTTACGGAAAAGGTGCTGTAAGACAAAACTGGAAGGCACAAAAACCCCAAGGGGCTGAGGTGCATCTGGCAACGAGACTAGCATCCGAAGAAAAAAAAAATTACGTGAAGAAAAAAGAAAATATGCCCTCAATACCTTGAGTATTCCGAAAACCTCGTATTTATATTCCCACGAATCACTCATGCATTGAAAAGGGTTGACGTTTCTCTTCACTTTCGCGTATCAATTATGTAAATATCATTCGCATGCCCAACCGACCGCGGCTAATTTTTTCAATCACGCTACAGCACGTAAAAGCAAACCCACTCTCCTTTCCTGTGATAAATCAATCACGCCAATCAAACCCAATTCATCAATCTCGACTCTAGTAGCATCCCTGCTATCCACAGCATCTGATCACCGTAACATATTTTTGATTCATTTAGTTTTGAGTGATGTAACACGCGGCCAAGCGTTAATTTTTGACACGTTTTGCTGAAACGTCATTTGGGTTTTATTACCGAATTAGGGCCCCGTGCTCCAATCTGAATAGATTCCGGCAGGTCCGGTATATTTTTCAATTATTGGGAAAACAATTTTCGTACCGGGCCCTCCAGATACGAGTCTATACAGGGTGGTGAATACTAATTTGCCGCACTCACGTGGATGACGGGTGTATAATGTCATTTAATAATAAAGTTGATAATTAAAAATAAACTTTGAAAAAATGTCAAATTTTAATATGTGGAATTTGAACTGTTTGTTTGAGAAATACTTGAAAATGTAGTTGCGAATTTGCTGACAAACTGTGATTCCTTGAACTTGACTGGTGATATGAATATCAATTTACTCTCGAGAAAAAAGTGCAACAGAGCTTTTCTCAAACTTCAGAAATTTGATTTGTCCCAACTCATTGAAGAGCCTACAAGAATAACGCCTTATAGTCAGACTTCAATAGATATCTTGGTGACCTCAGAGAGAGAGATGATATGCGGTAACGTAAATGTCTTCGACATTGGTATCTCAGATCACCTGCATAATCCAGATAACACCTGGATACAAGACAGTTCCCTATCGAGATTTCAAATACCTCAACCAGAAGATATTCTGGTCGATCTGCAAGCAACCAATTGGGATGAAATCTTCAATCTTGAGACAACCAATGAAATGACTGAGTTTCTTAATTCAAGCATCTTGAATCTTTTCAATATCCATGCTCCAATGAGGTTCATAAAAACTACCAAACCACCCGCTCCTTGGCTCACTTTCAATATCAAAGTGATGATTAAACTACGTAATAAAGCTCTCAGAAAATTCAAAATTACGAAATCTCATATAGATTGGATGAGCTATAAGGATCTCATCAAACTACTGGTGCAATCCAGCGGGAAAAGAAAACCTTCTTGGAATTCACTTTGAGAAATCAAAATCAGAGAATGATATGGAATACATTGAGAAAACTGGACATTCTGAAAAATAAACATAACTGTAAGTTACCTCCTAATCTAACAAACTTGAATGAAATAAACGCTCTTTTCACTAAATCATCCCCCTAAATCGGACCTCCATGTGAGTCTACTTGAAAATATAATCAAATACCCGTTGAAGTTAATGAGGATCTACAAAACCTTTCGAATACATCGATAGCACACAACCTCATGCTCAATCCAAATAAGTGTTACTCAATTCACAAACGACTTGAAATTGAAGGGTTAATCCAAATCATACTTGGACATGATGTCAATCAATAGTCAGAGAGTGTAAGAATCTGGGCTTTCGACTTGATTCCGACGTCAGATTTCACAAACACGTTAGCTTGCTCTTTCATTCTACGCCAGCTGTACCAGAGTAGAGATCTCATGTTCAAACTCAAGCTGAATTTCTGTGAAACAATCATACTATCAAAAGGTTCATATTGTGATATCATCTATGGATTTACTTCAATACAAGATGATGTGAAACGTTTACAAAAAATTCAAAACAATTTTATTCGTCTAGCACACGGTATTCGCAAATATGATCATATATCTGGAAGTTCGAGGAATCAGGTTGGTTGAGACTTAAAAAATTCTGGAAGCATCATCTACTCGACAATACACATAAGATTATAGTTAAAAAAATCCGAAATACTTCCACCAGAGATATACAACCTTCAAATAGCAACATTTTCAGATCTGACCGTAACTTTCAAGCCCTGAACTGTTTTCGGGGCGGGGGAGTTATGTTGGCAGTTAATTCTCAGGTCAGTGCAACCAATCTCAATTTAAGTGATAGCGCATTCAAGGATTTACATCACATTGACATAGTTGGCGTGAAAATATTCTATTATCATCAGTACCTATACGTTTTTGTTATATATATTCCGCTAAATTATTCAACTGAATATTACAATTCAGTATTTGAAGCCTTTTCTTCACTAGATTATTTGTTTCACCTCGGAAGTTCTGATTATTGGAGATTTCAACATTCCCAGTTACTTAGATGATAAACTAAAAGATACATTCACTCCAACTACACATGCTCTTCAAAATTTCTGTTCCTTCTTGGACTTTGAACAATCAAATGATGTTAGGAATGCTAACAACAGAATTCTTGACCTTGTTCTAACGAATTGTTCTTGTGTTGTAGAGAAAGCACACGATATTTTAATTAATGAAGACTCTCATCATCCACCTATCGATATATTTTGCAATTTGACAAATAATGTAAATAAAAATCGAAATAATGCTTTCCATACCTCAGTTCGCAATTTCAGGAAAGCTGACTTTCCAAATCTTTATAAGGACTTCCTTGAATGCGACTGGTCCTTTATGGATCAATATTCAGATCCAAATACTGCTTGCGGTGCCTTTTATGAAAAAGTTAACTCTATTGTGGAGCTGAATGTGCCAAAAAGGATCAGAACTACTCGCAGTTATCCACCATGGTATAACTCAGCCCTAATCAGAGACATACGTCTTAAACATAGATTTTGGAAAAGGTTCAGAAATTCTGGTGATGATAATGATCTCGATAAATTCAAAAGATTGAGGAGAGATATCAAGTCGAACATTATGAAACTCCATCGTGATCATATTATCTATGTAGAGGAAAATTTCACCTCTAACCCTCGCATTATGGAATTACATGAACTTCAAAAAAGGAATGCCACCTCACCATCTAGCTTCAACTTCAACCAACAAACCCTATCTGAGTCGCAAGACATCTCTAATGCATTTGCCCAATTTTTTCAGCAGTCTTATGCAATTCCCAACAATATCACTTTTCCTGACTCATTCAATAATCATACTTCGTTGGTAATAAATGAAGTGACTGAAGAGCAAGTCTTAGTCTCATTGAAAAAATTAAAACCCAAATTAACTAGTGGACCTGACAATATTCCCTCCTTTGTTTTACGAGATTGTGCAGCTGCCTTCGTGAACCCCCTTCGTACATTATTCAATTTATGTCTTTCAACTAAAACATTTCCTACACTATGGAAAGAATCTAAAATCATACCGGTCTACAAGAAGGGGGAAATTTCCCCCGGTCTACAAGAAGGGGGCTAAATCAGACATTTGCAACTACCGCCCTATTTTTTCAAAGGAAGGTCAACGATAACAAATTTAATTTGTATCACGGTGCAATTATTTGATACTATCGATGGGTGCTCTCAATGTGTTCTAATTTATACGTTTTTCTCGAAGGCCTTCGATAGGTTGATCATGGAATTCTTCTTCACAAACTGTCGAATTTCGGACTTACCCCTAATCTCACATCTTTATTTCAATCCTACCTTCATAATCGTAAGCAGTATGTCAGTTTCCATGGTCAAAAGTCTATTGAAGTCCTCCCCACGTCAGGTGTCCCCCAAGGGTCTAACCTCGGGCCTTTATTTTTCATAATGTTTATCAATGACATTGTAGCTACTCTCTCCGTCGCTCACTTACTGTATGCCGATGATCTTAAGATATACCATGAAATTAACACCACAGAAGACTGTACTCTTCTCCAAAATAATCTGGATCGCCTCAATCTCTGGTGCATCGAGAATAGCTTATTCCTAAATGTTTCTAAATGCCAGGTTATGTCTTTCACCGCCAAGCGGAATCCAATTCTTCACAGTTATAAACTGGACAATGTCGTATTGAAAAGACCCGACACTTTCAAAGATCTAGGAGTAACATTCGACAAAAACTCTCTTTCGCAAAACATATCGAGCTAGTCACCAAAAAAACTTATAGATCATTAGGATTCATAATCAGAGTTTCAAAAGATTTTGGAAGGAATGAAAACTCTTCTTCAATTATATTTTACATTTGTTAGATCAAATTCAGAGTATGCATCAATTGTTTGGGCACCATATTATCAGGTATATATATCTAATTTAGAAAATATCCAACGAAAATTTTTGAAGTATCTATGTTTCAAACTTGATGGCAACTACCCAGACGTAGGTTATCCACATGAACAACTAATTTCCAGATTTTCAATCGATTCACTTGAATCTCGTCGAAATAGGTCACATGTTATATTCCTTTTCAACCTTATTCACAACAATTTGGACTGCAGCTGCATTTTGGATATATTGAAGTTTCATATTCCTAGACTCACATCTCGGAGAAACATTACTTTCTACCTTCCACTTTGTCACACCAATGTTAAATTGAATGCACCTGTTTATAAGATGTGCAATACATATAATAAGATGAATGAAACCATTGACATTTTTTGTTGCAGTGTGGCCTCCATAAAAAAACTGGACTGTTCTGTTTTTGTCCAATGATTTATAATAACGTATATAGCTAATAGTTCATACTGTATATTCCTATTCTGTAATTGGATCTTGTATCTGTTGAATAGTGTAATGAAAAAAAAAAAAAAAAAAAAAGTAACTCGAGTACCCTGAATCAAAATACTTTTGTCATACCTATACACTTCTCAGTTGGCTTCACTCGAAGCTTCATGTTCAATTCGATAAAACACTATAATTCTCTCCCTAAGGATTTTAAGCACTATACCATTCGCAACTTTCAAAAAAAGTTGAACGAATATCTGGGATCTGCTGGTTAGTTCAAATGGATAATGTCATGCTTTAACTACCCAGTTTCTTCTTCACCTAGTTAATGTTGCATGATTATTGTATTTCATGCTGCTTCCTGAATGTTGTGATTTGAATAGTTAGTTTCTACTTTCACACTACTTGTTTCAATGTTATTTCGTAGGTCAAATTATAAAACAGCGTAAGCTGAAATTCTCCTGTTCATCGATCTAATTTCTTTCTGTTATATGTATACATTTCTATTTATATATCGATGAATAAAGCCCATTTATTATTATTATTAGAAATATGGAAAGATAGTCCAGGAATCTTTATCAACATTCGTGGCAGACTACTGGCGACATTTGTTCAAGCTGTCCACTAACGTCAATTTTCAATACTGAAAACAAATGAACTTTCTTTATATCCAAACTGATAGATGAAGTCAAAACGAGTAGATAAAGTCAGCATACTTCAAAGCATTAAACAAATCATATTTATCAAACAACTATCCATAAGTCAATGTAACGCACACCATTTTTTTAATTCGCACAAATAGTAAACGTGATCGACCAAAGGAGGCATGTTGACAGTCGACCGTCTAGCAGCTTTGCCAAGTTGGAAAAATAATTAAGACCAACAACTTGGTCAAAATGTACAACTGTTCGCGATTCTCGCGTGCGCCCCTTACGGTGAATTTGAAGGCTGTTCTTTCATTTCTCTTTTTTTCTTGTAGGGAAACCGGATGCACCTTCCAACTGTAGCATAGTGAATCAAACGGCGGAATCTCTCAATGTAGAATGTACGGAAGGTTTCGACGGGGGCCTTCTCCAAGACTTCGTAATGGAGGTGTACGACACACTTTCGAGGAAGCTCGTCAGCAACGTTACGTCTCGATTGCCCATCTTCAGCGTTGGAGGATTAGAGTCAGGAGCGGGATTCGACGTGGGACTGTATGCTGCGAATAAGAAGGGGAGGAGTCCTGTGGTCAGGCTACAGGCTTTCACGTTGAAATCTGCGGAGAAGCATACAGGTGAGTTCAGGTTTCATTTGGTTCAACACTGTTTTGTATTGGCGATCAAAGGCTACATTTTCAGAAATTCCGACTGAAACATCAACCAAAAACATTGGTGTTTCCAAACCTGAGCCAAAATATTGGAATCCTCATATATGTTAAGAATCACTGTAGCAAGTTGTTTATGTGTTTTAGGTAATCCTGGGATTTGTTCATATTATATATATATATATATATATATATATATATATATCAACGTGTTCTACGAATGTCTGACTCGTTATTTCACCACAAAAATTTACAAATTCTTCACAATTTATTCAAACAAAATTCATATCCATTTATTAAATAAGATTTCATTTAGCACACCGTCTATAATCCAGTCTTCAAATGAGACTATACCTGAAAATTTGAATAATTATAATGACAATAATATAACTCAGAGTTAAATTTCTTAAACTTCTTTATCTTTCATTGCAGAAATCACACCTAAGTTCTTACGAATTTTCAACAAATTTGGCAATATAAAAATAGCCCAAAGAATGGTTTTAACCATAAATTCTTCATTTCTGTGGTCAAGGATAAAACTCCGTTATTTTCACAAACAAAACTAGTTTATTGCATTCCTTGTGCAAGTTTTTACCATGAATATATAGGTCAAACAGCCAGGTTATTAAAAGACCGTATAAGTGCCCACAAAAGTGATTGTAGACATCACCCTGAAAGATGTGCTCTCAGTGAACATGTTAATAAAGAGGATCACAATATGGATTACAATTCCACATTTCAGTAAAAGAAAAGAATGCTCTGAAACGATTTTTTATGGAAATGGCATTTATTTCTCAATCCAACAATTGATTAAACAAAAGAACAGATCTCAATCATTTAAGTGAGATCTATTCTTATTTATTAATCTTAGGCAAGAACCCGAATGCTCTCAGTAATAATTCATCTTCTTCTTCTATTTAATATAAACCAACAGGATAGTCACTACAAATAAAATAATAACAAAATAAAATTTATTTATCTATAATTTTTACCATTAATAAAATCTCATCTTTGGTAGTAATTGCAAATGATGTTCCAATATAATTTGGACACTAAGACCAAATGTCTCTTCTTCTTCTTAATTTGTTACAAATTGACGTTGACATTTCAGGTTATGTTAATTCCAACCTCAATGTCTTGATTTTCCCACACTTTTCAGATTCATAACCAAAGAATGTTTGCCACAATTGTTCTCGGCTTCTAGTAAATTTACCAGTAATTTTTGTTATAAATATTGTTCCATATAAATCTAATTGTTGCTCCATGTTTTTTAAATGTTTTAATGTTGTTTTTACATCTTTGTGTATTTCACCGAAAAACGACCATTCTCACTAACATTGTAAGTAAGGTTACTTTTTATATTTATCAACATATTATAGAATTTTCACTTTTGTAGTTCCCTGATGATGATAATATTCATTGTCGAAATATTGGAAATATAATGTTATAAGAGTACATGAACTTCCCCTTTTCCTCTCAGGGAAGTATATCACCAGTACTTCATATAACTTAATTTCATAAAATTCTTCGTTACTAAGTTACGGGCCTCGGAAGTTACAAAATGAAAAATGGTTTTCTTTGATAACTTTTCAAGTGAATATTGAAAATCAACCAAATTCTGGTGATTGACGAAACATATGAATTCGTGCGATGAGGTTTCATGCATGAGTCAGTTGGTTTGCTACAAAGTCAGGAACGGACTGCCCCTACACCCAAAAACTTTGAAATTACCAAGATTTTTCAACAAAACAAGGTTTTCCGGATAATGTTCTGGATCGCAGCAAAATTTTTGATAAATATGCGCTTTTATTCGACGTCATCCAACCCAAGCGTCCACCATTAGCCGAAATATGAAAAAAAAAATTAAGCCTGGAATGTATAAATGGGGTCAAAATAGCATCAGTAATCTTAAACTCCCTCGTTACTGAGTTACTGGCCCTCGAAGTAACAAAATAAAAAATGTCGAATATATGTATGTTGAGATATATGTATGTATGTTTCTGTCCGCGTTCTGTATTCTTGGTCCTCAAACGGTCCGATTTCACGACGTTTCGGAAAATTCACATCCGCCGTCTTCAGGTGATGTCTCATTCATTCGATTGTTTTCTTCTTCTTCTTCTAGTTCATTTTTTTGTGCTCGGTTATATAACCATCTACACAGATCCGAGGGCCTCGTGCGGTAATACCTCACTTGCCCCCCTTCGTATGGCACCCTGGAAGTCTCACTTGAAGTGATACCACGAGTGCCGAGCGCCCCTTCTTCCGACAAGTCCGTTGTCATCCAGCCTGGTTACTGGCGTAGAGAAGAAAGGGACTATTTCATACACAAAACTTTTTTCGACTTTCACAATTTTCAGATTATTTTTGTATTGCACGTTATAAAACGGCAGACATTCACAATATACATTTACTTGACCTCCAACCAGTTAACGCCACATGTTAACCTTACCATGGTCAGAGGTCTAATCCCTTCGATTGTTTTGAACTCGACTGATGTTTTCGTGTTGTGCTCCTCAATTTGTAATGGTCGATTGCGCACGATCGGTTTTCTTCGTTCGTGCCCTGTTGGGTGTGGATCCGGAAGACGTCATTGTTGGGTGCGTTGTTGCCCGATTTCCACCGGTGTTGCTCAATTGTGCACGATCGCCACGATGGGTCTCCTTCCTTCGTGTTCTGCATTGTATGGGGCCGGAAGAGGTCGCTGTTGGACGCGCCGTTGCCAGGTCGCCATGTGTGTTGCTGAGTGAACTCTCTGTTGTTGTTTTGTTTATCATTATTAGCAAACCAAATTTTTCTTTCCAAAACAGTGCCTATCAAAAATTCGGAACAGTTTTCTATATCAATATTATTATTTGAAAAAATATTAATGTCTAAAGTTAAAAGATCATGTTTAATACTTTTCACATTGTATTTGGTGAAAACTTTTTTCTATCTCATTCTTTTTTTCTCACACTGAATATCCATCTATGCTATTTGAAACTTATGGTCACTTGGTGCTGTATTTAAAATTGATAATTGTTTGGGTCTGGAAGTATTTGTTAGAACATGATCAATTAGTGAACTAGAGTTATTCATATCTCTGGTCGAGATATTGATGTTACACAATTTAAAATTATTAGCAACATATAAATCATGAAGTCTATTCACATCACTATTTTTGTTGTTGAGTATATCAACATTCATGTCCCCAAAAATAAAACAGTCAGTTTTCAATTCATTTATCTTTCGGAATATTATATCTAAAATCTCAAAAAAATCATTAATATTATAGTTAGGAGGGCGGTATATGCCACAAATTATAAAATTGAATGATTCAACTTTTATAAGGGGATATGAGATAAGACTTTCTTCTTTCTGAGGAATCTCAAATTTGATTTTTTGTTCAATAAAAATCCTTATACCATCTCCCCTTTTTTTCTAGATGTGTAAATTGATTTGTGATTTTAAATATTATAATAACATTGCTCTTCCTTGGTAACCCATGTTTCTGAGATTACTACAGGATTTACCTTACATTTATTTATTATTATTTCAAGTTCATCAATATGATTCTTCATCGACCTGGCATTAATATACATAATCTTCAATAAATTATCATCTTTTGAAGAAAAATCAGAAATTGACTGAAATTCTTTAACTTCTATATTCCAATCCATTTCAACTACTGACATTAATATTTGAAAAATTTTGCCTTTGAAAAAATTTGTATGTCTCACATAGTTCCTTGTCAGTTGCCATATGATTGCTTGGATAATTTTTTTATATTTTTCATTTGACAAACAACAGTTATGGCATTTTTGATAACTAGAAATTTCAGTGCAGTTTTTTCTATCATGATTATACCCACAAAAAGAGCATATCCTTTCATTTCTACATTTGTGTGTACTATGATTGAATCCAAAATAATTCATACACTGGGTTATATCAATATTTTCGTAAACCAAACAAGACTGTCAACCAAAATATAACCTAAATCCAGAAATACAAATTTTCTCGAATAATTTTCCGTTAACTTGGGCAAATATAGTGTGACTATTTCTTTGTTCTGTGTTTTTTATGAAACCAATTTTGAATATATTATCTTCAGTTATATCATTTTGTTTCTTGAATTGTTCTTCAACCTCACTATTTGATAGTTTTTCTGTAAATTTTACTCCTACAATTTTTATCCCTCTTCGATAGAATAATCCTCCTTCATTTTTGTTGTGATTTCTTCCTTCAGCACTTCCAGATTAGATTGGTCGTAACATTTTATCCGAATGGTTCCATCTTTCTGACTATCTATTTCATTCAGAATAAATTGGTGGAAACAGTAAACACCGCTCATTTTCATCTCTGTGTTTGTGAAATCAAATGTCCGTTTATATCGCTCAAAAAATTTCCTATGAAGTATAAAGTGAAAGCATAGTTAGCTCAGTATCTCCTGGAGTGGAAGTGAACTGTAAGTCTTCTGATTAACATAATAAATTGCATGTTTATATTGGACAATTCCAATCGAGAAGTGATAAAACGACCCAGTCGTCCAAAACTCGTAGGTTGAATACACATTCCACCAAGGGTCAGTTTAATTGGTGCAGATATGAACATAGACGAACAATTAACAAACAATGAATTATTTTCAAAATTATTACAATCCATCGAAAATGGAAATGAGAAAGTTAAAGTGGAACTGATAAAACATATAAATTCTGAAAATGAAAAATTGCAAGTTATCATCAGAGATCAGAATAAAAAGATATCTGAATTAGAACAGAAGTGTGAAAATCTCACAGAGAATTTTCTAGTTTTGGACAGGAGATCTAGAAAAAATAATATTATTGTATTTGGTTTAGAGTGTGAGTCCAACATCGATAGTGCAAGGTCGGCTATTGGAAAACTCAATTCCTTGTTGGGGACTAGTCTTTGTGAATCAGACCTCAACAACATTTTTCCTCTGAATAATACCTCCAAGCCAGCTGTGAAAATTGAGTTCATGTCATATTTGAAAAAGAATTCAGTATTCCAGAACATTTCAAAATTAAAAGGTAGCGACCTATTTATTTCACATGATCTTTGCTATGAAGATCGCTTGAACTATAAAATCCTGGCAAAACACATGAAGGAGGCCAGAGGAGAAATCTTTCGGCAAAATTGTTAACCACAAACTCATTGTCAACGGTAAAAGCTTACACTGCAAAAGAATTAGCAAAGGAATGTGAGAGTCAGGAAAATTTTCAAGTATCAAATAAAAGAGGACGAGAATCTTATAGTGCCCCAACAACTCCTTCACACCCTCCACCAATCACCAGCAGCTCCGAACCTGAAGATACTGAAAACGAAATTGAACCCGCATTGAACTCAACTGTTAAACCTCATAACAAGAAACTGAAGCAACAAAATATTATCCTTGGGTCCGAGAGGAGAACACGACAAAATAGCGCATTTACAAAACCAAAAAACGCTGATTAGTTTTTACCAGTTATTGTGTTTGTTTCTCAAGTACTAAATAATTTTTATATATAAATATACATTTCTCCTTCGAAATGAATCTCAAAATTTGTCATTTGAACATGAGATCACTTCCAGCTCACTTCATTCAGTTGAATGATGTTTTAATTAGTAACCATTTTGATATTATTACACTCAGTGAGACATGGTTGAAAAGTTCAATAAATTCTCGAGATATTGATTTAGAAAACTATGTATTAGTAAGAAAAGACAGATCCGATGACAGTGGGTATGGAGGTGTAGCAATTTATCTGAGAAATTTCATTAAATATTCAATTCTTCCAGTGAATGCAAATATCGAGGATTTGTGGTTGAGTATAAAATTTAAATCATCAAATATAGCGTTAGGTTGTATCTATAAGCAACCTAAACTAAACACAAATAATTTTCTAAATGAATTTGAAAATAGCCTTTTTTCAATCATATCTGAATTTGATAAAGTTATATGTTTGGGTGATTTCAATATTGACTTATACGATATCAACAGCTCTCATACCCAAAGCTTCTGTAAAGCTTCTGTCAATACGGGGTTGAAGCAGATGGTTGATTTTCCTACCAGAGTCGCAAGTAATAGTTCCCTCTGATTGACCTTATCCTTGTTTCGGAAGAGTTTGATACTGCAGACTGCGGATCGTTACATGTTCCCAAGTCTCCGATCATGAATTGATTCACATCACTCTTGACTTAACGGAAGACAAATTTAAACCTATCCCCACAACCTACAGATCTCTAAAACTATCAACTTGATTCAACTCAGTGATGATCTAAGTTCGATACCCTGGAGAAATATTTTCATCTAGAAACTATTGACGCTAAAGTTGACTTTTTACGGAAAACCTGAATATCTTACTGAATCTTCATGCTCCCTTATCACCACAGTTTTCAAGAAAAAACGTAAACCATGGATAACGAATAATATCAAACTGATCTTCAAAGAAAGAGATAAAATTTTCAATAAATTCAAAAAAACGAAGAATCCCCAAGTTTATGAGGAATACAAAGCGATCAGAAACTTTGCCAATAGATCGGTAGAAAGAGAGAAAAAAGCATATTTGCAATATCATGTTGGTAGAAATAGTAAAGATACTTGGAGTACTATGAAAAAGTTGAATATTTATAAAAAAACAACCTTCCAGCAATCCCTGACACCTGTCTGACGTTGATGAAATAAATGATTATTTTTATCTTCAATTCCTCAGATTGTACCAACAGAAAACATTAATGAATATTATGATGGGTACAGGGCAGGACTTTCAGGAAACTTACACTTCGCAAAAGTTGATGAATGGGAGATATATAGACAACTAGAATTTATCAAAACAAGAGCTACTGGGGCTGATGGTCTCAGTATTGATTTCATTTTGATGTGTTGTCCCTTCCTGGTTGATTATATATTACATATTGTGAATTTCTGTATAGAAAACTCGGTTTTCCCACCAAATGGAAGGTCGCACATGTAATACCTTTACCAAAAGTGGACATAGTGAATGAACTGAAGATTTGAGACCAATAAGTATCCTTCCGTCATCTCAAAAATCCTGGAAAGAATAATAAAAAATCAGTTGGTTGAGTACCTGGAGAAAAACGCTGTCCTACCGGATACACAATCTGGTTTCAGGAAGGATCACAGTTGTGCCACAGCCTTACTTAACGTAACAGATAAAATCATTAAGGCCACAGATTCTGGATTACTTACAATGTGGTACTATTAGATTACTCAAAAGCATTCGATACCCTCGATCACAATGTCTTAATATGCATTTTGAAGTACATAGGACTCTCTGAAAATTCGGTAATCTTTTGTCTAATTACCTCAGTGGTAGACAACAGCGTGTTATATTGAAAATGACATTTCAAGCCAGAGGGCATTGACCTGTGGTGTTCCACAGGGTTCAATACTTGGTCCCATTTTATATACCATTTATACTGCACACTTCCATAACTTTATTGATAACTGTCATCTACAAATGTATGCCGATGACACACAGGTCCTATATTCATTCCACCCATCAGATATGCTGAACAGCTGTCGAATAATCAATAGGAATTGAACATCATTCACAAAATCTCACGTGATCATTACCTGGCTCTGAATCCTAACAAATCAACAGCTTTGCTCTTCGGTAATAACAAGGCCAGAGCGACATTGATTGCGAATATGCACATTTCCATCAATAATGTCCCAATAAACTTCGCCGACGTGGCAAAAACTTGGGTATTGTGGACCCGATTCCACCTTGAGATTTCAAAAGCATGTTTCAAGAATGCAATAAAGAAAATCAATCTGGAACCTTAAACTTCCTATATAACTCACGTTCCTTGTTTAATAATCCATCTTAGAAAAATGCTTTGTAAATCTTTAGTACTGTCTACCTTCAGTCTTTGTGACACTGTTTACCGGCCCCTGTCTAACAGCTTTCGATGCAAAGAGGATACAAAAATTCAAAATCATTGTTTGCGATTCATCTATAGCGTGAGGAAGAGAACACCTATTAGACATAAGCTCATGGAAGATGGTTGGCTAGATATGAAATCTCTCCGTAAACTTCACTGTGCCACTTTATACCACAAAATTATCCTCTCAAAACAGCCTTCTTATTTATACCCAAAATTGTTTTTCCGTTCGGATGTCCACAACATAAACATACGAACGAAGGGTATTATAACCCCACCTATACATAAAACTAGCATGTTTGAAAGAAGTTTCTCATATAATATATCTGCTGTTTACAACTCCATACCGAACTTTATCAAAGACAAATCTGTTTTTTTTTCATGAAGCCTATAGAAAATTGCTATTGTCACTTCAATGGGATTTTATTTTCTGTGTCCACTTTCTTTTAGTTTTAGTCTTGATAATCATTTCCTACCAAATGCATATATGTTTATGAATATGTTTTTGTATAGTGGATGGAGGATTTTTGTATGGAGTGGGTAGTCTTCTTGGTTTGCGAGGCGCTTTCGACCTTCGTCGTCTTCGGTGCTCCGTGTCGGGTGCGGGTGGAGCAGTGGATGAGTCATTGTTGATCGAATGATTGTGGATTGGCTTGGATCTGGCATGTCGCATGTTGGAGTTCGGAGGCCGGGTGGATGTGTCAAGGTCTTAAGACATGTCCACCTGGCCTTTGGGTTCCGACATGTGATGCGTTGATTCTGGGCCGGTTTGTAGTCGTTTGTTTAGCAATGAGCTCATCTGTTGTTTTGCTTCCTGCGCCTGGCGTGGGGCGCTGGGATTGAGGGTCGAGGGGCGTTTTGCGGGCTTGGGAGGGTTGTGCACTTTGTACAGATGTCCTTCGATTATTCTACACAAGTGTATTAAGTTTCCCACATTTAATGTTGTTATATGTTTTTATGTGTTTTGTATATGTTTTTATATGTGTGCATTCATGTTTACATTTCTACATTTCTACTTCACCTTTATAACTCTCATTTTATTTTGTTATTTTTGTATTTTTGTCTTTTAATTATGCTAAGATTAGGTTAAGTTTGGTTGAGTGGAAGACCATCACCTTGCGCCCAGCAAGAGATGAACTTCGCCATTTCAGTATACCATTTTAACTGTACTGAATAAAGATTATTATTATTATTATTATTATTATTATATATTTTAATCTTGAGTTCCGTGGGATGCAAGTTTTTATTTAAATCTAACAAGGTTACTTTCTATTCTTGCTGTTTAATTGGTTTCAAATATAATGTTGAATTTGTTTTGGAAAATTACCTTGTGAATGTCCTAATTCAACAGCATCAGAGTAAGATTTGGCCAAAATGGTAATTGTCTGATTTGTTGCATTTTTTCAACAAGTGATATTTTTTCATTCATTCCGCTCAGAATCTCCATAATTGTATCTTTCTCTACTATATTTGATGTGATCAAGTCATAATTTCTTTCAAGCCTTTCATTTCCTTTTGAAAGTTGTTCAATGTAATTAATTGTCTGTTTCAGTCAGCAACATCTTTTTCAATTCAAGTATATTTAGTAGATACAAGTTTTCATTTTTCAGTTTTTTATATTCATTTTTCAGGTCTGAATTTTCACAGCAATATTTTTCACTAATATGTTTATTGTAGTCAACTTCAATCATTTCACTCCCATCTCCCTCATTCAACTGCATGAGAGAGCTTGTTTTCAACCTTTCCTTGGTTTTCTTCATTGATATAGTTGGATTATCACAAATTACAGTTAATTGACAGTGCCATCCTGACAGAATGTCACTGCACAATATTTTGCTTTTATTCACTTTAATTCACTAAAATGAAAATTCTAGAACCCAATTTCTCTACTAGTTTTGAAAACAGGTAATCAATCTTCACAAAAAAACACAATTGTGATATTTTTCACAAGTTTTATCCCGAAGTATTTTGAAAATTCAAATAGCACTTTATACTTTGCAACATATATAAATCAAAGCAATCACATTTCTTTTTCTGTGACATGCGGACACAAATATTTTATTCAGTGCTGAAAACAGTTTCCCTTTGTCGAGTATAATCCAAATATTTTATTGTGGGAGGATACATAGTTTGTGGACACGATTCGTCGATACAATCACGTACATGTATAAAACATGATATGATTGTAGGGCAGAAATTCACTGAACCTTGTAATTTCTTCATAATAAGCACGCAACGAAATAATGAAACCCTTGCATGGACAGGGCTTTCAACACTTTCGTGAGTCACATTCCGGTAGGGGTTTTCTTTGAAATTATGGGTTGTTCAAGTATAGCGTTATAGATAATTATACTGTTTTCTGTTTGTTTATTTGGAAAACGTGAGCTGAAATAATTTTCCATTTAGACAAAACGGGTACACAGGTTATGTCATAATTGAGATACAACTGCTGTTATGACCCCAGGGTGTTGTTTAAAAGAAACTCCACTCCTGATAATCAAATGTTATGACCTATACAATTGTAGAATCAAATTGTCAATTGTCAAATCCCTTCTTAAACTTCAAAAAAGCAAACGCGAATATTATGGTTTCTCCATGTACAAATTCATGTCTATCTATACTGAATTTACTTGTTTTTTTTCACTCTGGTCTATGCTAAACTATAATTATTTGTACACCATTGACTGTACGAAGGTGCAGATTCAAAGTTTCCAGAGGTTCTGTACTGAGTGTTCAATAGCTAATCGCAGTACAACCAGATTTATATGGGGAGCGGCCTACCCAATTGAATTTCTTAATATATGATTGCAGGAGATCGACAATATATGTACTTGGTCATATCTCATAAGTCAATCAAGAAGAAAAATACGAATAGAATGTTGGTATAAAATATAATAATATCAATTGAAATGCGTAAGGATTACAGTGATGATAGAAATAATAATCATAATCACTAAAATACATTTGAATCTGGAAGTATGTATCTGTTGAAGAGCTGTGCCGAGCACTGATGAAAAGTGCTTCGAGCCCTAAGCACTAAGCACTCTTGAAATATTTTGTTTTATCATGGCAATCCTCGATGGGATAGAAATGGGTCAAAATCAGCTTCCTCTTAATAACAATAATATGAGGTGATTTTTGAAAAGCTTTACTGACCGGTAGTTTTTGGTAAAGCTATTTTATTGAAACGGTAAAAATGATTGCACATATTTTTGCGCGATCATAGGAAAAATACAAATCAGCCCCCTCATAAGGGTAGTTAATACTTACGATTTTTCGAAGAACTTTGCTGACCGGAGATATCCAGTAAAGATATTTCAATGGAACGCTGGAATATGATTGCATGAAACATACTATTTGTGCCACCATAAAAAAAATAATAAATGTGACTATCGTCGTGGAGATTGGCCATTGTTTTTTTAAGTTACATTTCATTTATATATTTTTTAATATTGATAAGATTGAAATTGGCCGGTCAATTCCGATATAAATTTAATTTTCTATGCGGATTCTGCCAAAATTATTTAATTGGATCTTTATATTGGAATTCAATTTTAATTATTTCCAAGTATAATAATCATGAGACTGAAGGTTTATTCTCTAATATTTGTTTCCTCGGTCAGCAGTTTTCCGAGAATTGGAAGTGTAAACTACCCTTACAAGGTAGCTGAATTTTCCCTTTAGTGGCATCATATTCCAGCGGATCAAAAAAATATATTCATTAGATCCCCCGGTCAGCAAAGTTTTTCCAAAAATCTCAAGTATAAACTACCCCCATGAGGGGACTGATTGAATTTTTTTTATAGTGGTACAAATAATATTTTTCATGCAATCATATCCTACTGTTTCAATGGAATATATTTACCGAAAATCCTCGGTCAACAAAATTTCTCGAAAAATCGCATGTATAAACCACTCTTATGTGGGGACGATTTGAATTTCTATGGTGACACAAAAAATATGTTCTGTGCAATCTACATTTAAGCGTTTCAATGAATATCTTAGCTGGAAATCCCCGGTCACCAGTGTTATTAGAAAAATCACTAAACTAGCCCTAAATGGGGGTGGATTGAAATTTTTAATATGGTGGCGCGAAGGCATTCCTTTATAGATATCAATTTTGTAAGTAATTATATAAAAATCGCTTATTATATGACAAGAAATAGAATATTTCGATTACACCCTGTATCAACTAATGCAATTTCTATCATACTAAAATTTCTATATTTTTAAAATCCCTATTATTGCAAGAATATTTTGCCTTGAAACCCCTTATATCTGTCCTAGTCCTTGATACTCAATAATACACAAGTATCTTCTTAATTTATCAAAATATTCAATTTGTCACTATATTGTCCTACCAAGTTAAAGTAAGTTCAGAGTGAACTATAATTTGAAAATCAATTGTTTTGCATCTCCCTTATCTCTGTTACTAGTCCTTTGATACTGCAATAATTGCACACAAGTATCTTCTTAATTTTTATCAAAAATATTCAATTATCGTGCCCACTATATTGTCCTCACCAAGTTGTAACAGTAAGTTACAGAGTGAACTATAATTTGAAAATCAATTGTTAAATCCGTGTACCATATTAATTTCTAAAATACTTCGAAATGAATATGATAAAATAAAAATATAAAAACGCACTGATAAGACTACATAAGGTATATTCATAAGCAAGTTAAAAAAAAATATGGGATGGAGAAATCAAAATATTTATGGAATCATATACATACTTAAAATGTAATTACTAAGATCAATTGCTAGATAATTTTCAATAACAATGTTATGGCCTCAATTATATTTTTATTTATTTTTTTACGTTTCAATCAAAACAGTTCTCAAATAGCGAACCTAAATAATGAGATGTCTGCTGATAGCAAAAGTTACAGACTGGATTTCACAGGGCTCTATTTCAGGTCAACTTCTATTCCTTAAATATACTGCTAGTCTCTACAAGAGCTAGCCGTATTTGAAATTATATGAACACATGTTACCATATTGTAAATGAGAAAAACCTAGTTACTTTTCAAACAAATTCCTAGTTTGTCTTTATAGAATAGATACAAACTAAAATTTGAAAAATTCAGCAACATAAGTTGCGTTCGCGATTTTGGACAAACTTCTTCAACAATTTCTAAGGCTCATAATACGAGTATCGACTTCCAAAACATTTGTCTGAAAATGTCGTTGAGATTCGAGTTCTATGGAGAGTATGTTAATTTTTGTTTTGTTTTTTTTGGTAATCAAACAAAAATAATAGAATTAAAGCCGAGTATACGACACGGTGTCCAATATATCTTAGATCTCAGCAGCGTCAAACTCAATTTTCGAAGATATTCTCTGGTCTGAGAGGTGATACATCAACACACTATCATCATACATATCTGAAAGAATGCAGACAGCAATTTAATCGAGATCAGTAAAGAAAACTTTCGAGATCAGTAAAGAAAACTTCAAGCTGGAAAATTCAACCAAAAATCTACTAGGGATAGACAGATTTTGGTGCAATTTACTGGGGAAAGATATGTTATGACTCGATCACCACTCAGTTGATATTTCAATGATACATTTGAAGTCCCCTGGATAATCAAGTCTACAGAGCTTCCCCTATCATTCTCATCGACACTTTTTCCGCACAAAAAGCACTCAACCCTATCACCCCAGTCAGGAAACATACAATTACAATTAGACCCCATTTCAGGCCTACACAAAGCTATCGATGTTCGTCCTCACAAAATATAATTAGGGCGTTTGATCAACTCTTCTTGACAAACAAGTTTGGTTCGGAGGAATCAATGCTTGGCATATTTGCATTTCGGGTCTATGGTTATAGAGTGGTAAACACGATCCTGTTGGCAGGGTTGCAAATAGCTAATATGCGCGCTATATTGAACTGAGGAATTGAGGAATTGATTCACATGTTGGTATGTACAGAACAGATGATAAGTTTCCATGGAGCAATTATCGAGGAATTCGGATTCGGATCCAGTTCGTCTTGCAGACTGATTCAAGTATGATAATGTGAATGACGCGGTATTTCCTGGGGTGCGGTTACCCCTATCCTCAAATGGGGGTGTCAACGTATTCTTTAGACAAGCCATGGTTTCCAGAGTTCGGAGGGTATCAGATCCAAACCTCAGAATCAGCATTTAATGAAGGAAAGTAATTTTCAGGAAATATTCGGGGTAAATGTATAGGCTGATGTAAGCGGAAGTAAAAATAAAGGACAGTTGACAGGGGTAAGGAATTCAGAATTCCTTCAGTTTGATATTGAAGAATTGTTGATGGACCACTTGCTGTTTCTGAAGTGATGTGTATTGTCAACAAGATAGGACTCCACCTGATAATACCATCCAAGACGTGAACTATTTAATGAGTCGGTTTAATGAGCGAGTAATTGCAACGAGTTGTCTTGTACGTTGGCCAGTCCGATATCCTGACTTTTTTTTTGTATGAGTTATGTGAAAGAACGAGTGTTTTATACGCTTGAAATTTTACAAAATCGTATTCGTGAAGTGTTTGCTACCATAAATCCCGCTATGTTGCGAAATGTAATGCGAAACACAATTGGTAGAGCTAGAAAATGTCAGGAAATTGACGGAATACACTTCGAATATTTAATTCCCTTCGACTAATCCTGGTATTATAGGTAGTTTTTTTTGTCGAAACGGATTAAAAACTTTCGTTCAATTATGTATCCACAACATACTTGATGAGCGATATACCCCAATTTCCTCATAATTTTTCAACAAATAATTAGTGTATTAGGACTGTTATTTATCCGATTTTCGATTCGACACCATAAACGGTTTCGTCGTGAAAATTAGAATCTAGGAAATGTGTGACTGAGAGATGTTGTCATTTGAAAACATTACTTTTTTACATTAGTGGTTTTGGAGATATCAATCCGCCATAGGTTCTCAACTAGGCGAGAAAGGAGGTTCTCTAGTCGACGCGTATTTTTTTTGTTTCGAAAATATTACATACTTACAAAAATTTATTTAAAATTACAAAAACCAAGTGTTAAATATAAATCAATTTCAAGATTGAAATCTTGATTGAAGTCCGGGACTCGAATTTGCTGTTTCAGTTGAAGAAAAACCCGAAAAAAACCATCAGAATTCAGATCATCAACTTTCTCATAGAAAAAAGGACACATGCTCCCTGGGAGATGAGAGAATCAATCTTAGAAAGTACACGGGAGTCATTGTTAATACCTGGGACAGTTGTAGAACTTAAAAATCCCACAACAGACTAGCCATTGGTATGACCCTACACCTGAGATCAAAGTTATGACCTGTTCCTAGATCGGTGATCCCTGTTTTGGCTATACAAAGATGTTATAGTAAAGCTACAGAGATTTTATACTGGGTGTTATATTTTCTTCCGAAAAATATCGAGAAAACATTATTGGGCGGCTAATAAAGTTATCACCCGGTATATTCGTTGAATGATATTGGCGAATTCGTTCAATTTGCTTACTCAGCTAATCTTAGATACTACTCAGAAAAAGAAAGCAGTATATTAATTAATTAATAATTACACAAATAGTGAGAGTCAATGATCATATCGCAGTAAACTTATTCCAAATCAATAATAGTTCTCAAAGAAATCAATTTCAATCGCTTTTGAATCATTCTTCAAATTCTCAATATTATTAAGTGGCTTAACTTCATCAAAATCTTTTTTTTGTTCCAAAGTGAACGGATGTTCATACATATCAATTTTACCAATGTATAATATATATATATATATATATATATATATATATATATATATTATATATATATTTATATATATATTGTTCCGTATAACGGTTTCAGGGGGGTTGCGTATACTTGAATTTTTCAAAAACCCGCCCGCAATTTTTCCCCTCCGGAGCCCATTCTGCACGAGGAGGTCCCATAACTTTAGAAAATTCACGGACGGCCGATTATTGTGCCGTCTCCCGAGCGTCCTCACTGGGACGGGCGTCGATATTCCTATTATGGGAAAAACCTTCGCGTGGGGTAAAGGCTTCAGAGGGGAAAAATTGCGAGCGGGTTTTTGAAAAATTCAAGTATACGCAGCCCCCCCCCCCCCTGAAACCGTTATACGGAACATGGCGCCCAACGTGGGGCGCCATGTTCCGTTAAAAAATCAATAATCACTTAGTATGTATGAAAACGGGCACTGTCGTAGCATATCTTCCATAGAATCGAAAAATGTAGTTCTGAGTTCTGTTTATTATTCGCGATATGTTTTCTTCACTTTGTACCTGGACACTGAAATTAGTTTGATTTCCATTTGTAAGAATTCGTTCTTGACTATACTCATTTACTTCTTCTACATATTTAAAAACTGTCTGATTGACTTGAGTTTATTCCTAACTTAAATGCATTTTATGTGACTGGAATGCCAAACTGGATTTAATCTGACTCTGAATTGAATGGCAACTGTATTAGTCTACACTTGAATGCCTTGATTGAGCTCTGTTCGCCGTTTTTATAGCGAATGGGTACTGCAGCTGCAGGAAATCGCGTTGTCGTCCCCCTATGGTTCTATTTTCAACTCTCTTTGTTTCTAGCGCAGCTGTCCTTTCTTATAAGGTTTTTTCTACTGTTCCCCGAGTTAATGGCTTATTATTGTCACCTTATTTTTTAGATTTTACGGGATTTCTGACAGAAAGGGGTGTGTTTATTTATAAATAATTCTGTAGACAGTGTTATTCTATTATTTCCACGTGTTTTCGGTCAGCCATTTCGGCGTAGCTACACATTTCTAGATTTCTTCTAGTTCATCATGGCTAGACGTTTCCACAGGTGTTTGTTATTTCCACATCTGTTGGGTACTAAAATAATTTATTTTTGACACGGAATTATTTTGGTAGTGGCTCTCCTCTCTGGGTACAGGTTAGGCCTTACAAAATTCTGGTGATTGAATAGTCTTTCTCAACTATTTGACATATACTTAATCATATATCTATATATTTTCGGGGTAAAATCATCGAAGAGGTGCCAACAATTAGAATAAAGGTGTTTGCAATATTCAAAAATGAAAATTCTTTAAAAAAATCAAGTGTACCAATTTCTCGCCTAAAAACGTACTCAGAATCGTTCCTAGAATCAAAAAAATTCAAAATATACAGTGTGTTCCATTTGAAATTTCCAAGTTGGGGTCGTTTATGGTGAAACAGGAAGTGATGGGAAAATATGACGTGTTGAAAATTATTCCGATTCTTGAATCTAACACGCCTGCCATGTTTGAATCTCATATCCTCGGAACTCTGGAAACCATGGCTTGTCTATAGAATACGTTGACACCCGGTATAATGGACATTGATTTACTCTTCATGGATCGTTTGAGTGATTTTTACTCCGTTTTTTGGGGTGATTCGACTCACTGCTCGACTCACATAATATCTCACATGATATCTCACATGATATCTCACATAATGTCTCCCATAATATCTCCCATAATATCTCCCCAAGTCAGAGATTAAATGCTGTGAAAAATTCAAAACTCCTAGAAAAAGATGAGACTGCGAATTCCGAAATTCTTGCCCTATAATATCGCTTAATTCAGTATTTCAAAATGAGTTCCTAAAAACTCTATGATATATCATTATAATTTTCCTTTCGTATTCAGGCTGATTCACGGTGGATGATACATTAGACGTCTCTGGTGAATCACTCTGAACATTTGATGGAAAGCATATTTGGACATTCTCTACCCAATTAAAATATCTTCGACGATGCGATGTTGTTACTTCTATTAGAAAGTATTAGCAACTTTGATATTTCGAATGGAACACCCTGTATATAAGATCATTTTTAGGATCTACAACAATTTCCTAACAACTTCTCTTGATATTTGCCTGTACCTATCTGTAACCGTTTTCGATCAAAAACTTTTAAAAAAATCAACGGAAAAATCAACTGAAAAGCAAAAAATAAAATAAACCTTCTCAGTCTAAATGATAATTGAGCTCCTAAACTAATGTTAGTAACCGATTTTGAGTCGGCGCCAAACAAACTAGCAATTGAATTAGGTGAAGCGTAAAATGATGGCAGCGAGATGCACGGCTGCGTTTTGATGACTTTTTCCATAGATAATGATCTTCGATAATTGTTTGTTTGGCGCCGACTCAAAATCAGTTACTTATATTAGTTTAGGAGCTCAATTATCATTTAGACTAAGAAGGTTCATTTTATTTTTTGCATGCACCCATCTGCCCATCAGAAGAGAGGGTACACTAGCTTCCGCCCTACCCTTCCCCAAGGATTTAGGCATCAGGGGGATGACAGTTATGCTGTATCACCACGCTAGGCGCTCCTAGCTACCGTTATAGCTCAGCCACGGTGGGGCCGCTTGATAAAACAAGCTACTGGCTATGGGATGTCAGTGCCCGAGCGGGTCAATGCGCCGCTCCCCGCCGAGTCAGCAGGGAATACAATCACCTCAACACATAGGTGGAGGACTTCCCCGTCTCTACCGAATTACTGTATTATTTTCCATTGGTCCAGTATCTAGCACCACGCCCCCCAGAGTCCAACACCATGTGGAGAGGCACCGGCGGTGAAACCGGTGGGGCTATCCTCCTCCCCCTGGGTACCTCGAATAAAATTTCCCTTTCAAATAAAGGATTTTCGGTAAATTTTTGAAGAAATCATTGGCAGAAATTCACTCGTAATGGAAAGTCTCGAGGAACTAGAGCCTGAACCCTTTGAATGTTATAGGGATATAATAAATAATCATACTAGAATACGGGCGATATTCAAATTATTGGCAACTTACCTCGTACTCATTTCAGGATTTAAAACAGCCACCTCAATTGCTGGAGTTCTCCTTGGTTTTTCCTTGGTTTTGGTTGGTTGGTTGGTTGAAAGCTGACAAGCCAGAGACAAGTTTGGCACTTAGCTTCCCTTGATACTGCGACCAGCTGGGGTCTATTGTATCACTCTGTCGTCAGTGGTTCCTCATTCGGATAGGTTTGTGCCTTTAATTAGGTTTAGTAGCCTGTTGATAAGGTTCTCCGGATTCATGCCTGTTTCCGGGCTGATTTCTCCATAGGTTCTGTGTCGCCTACTACTTAGGGCGTCACGGTCGAAGATAATATGAGAGGCTGTTTCCTCCTCTTCATCACAAAGCCCACACTCTACGGTTTCCCTGCGTACTCCCATGGTGCTTAGGTGTTTTCTTAGGCCGCAGTGTCCAGTCAACAGACCTATTATTATACGTGCCTTCGTTCTGTTCAGGTTCAGAAGGTCAGCCGTCAGGGTCCGGTTTGGATGCCCTACCATGACTTTGCTGTGTATTTGCCCGACAGTTTGATCCCAATATTGTTGGTGTCTTCTTTTTATCCACTCGTCGATCAGGGTCCTGCATCGGTTTTTGCTAATCCCGTGTACAGGTTCTGGCCCTGTGAATAGCGTTTCAGATGCTTGTCTAGCTAGATGGTCCGCTTTTTCCCACGCGTTAGCTGAACCCCAGTTGATACAGAGTGGTTCAAATATATAGTTATTTCGTTTGCTTGAAAAAGTGACAAAAAATTTATACTTTCAAATGGAACACCCTGTATAGTATTACTAATCTGGAAAGCTGTCGAGATTTCTGGATAAGTAATATATATATACCTAACTGGTCGAGTTTATGACTTATGAGCATTTATTTGGGAAAATGTCCCTTGAAAATGATATCTCCATTTGGTTTTTGGTAAGTAGGCCATTATTTTCATGTGACATCAACGTTGTGTCATTCTAATAATAATATCGACATGCTCTCCCATTCGAAAGTTGAAAATATCAAAAACTATGGAACAAAATTGTTCAAACGAAGTTCTTATGACTTTGTTTATTATCTTTAGACAATGTAAAAAAATTATAAACTCACTAAAACAATTCTGTGAAATATTTCAAAACATGTTCGAAACGCCGGCGGTTTACTTTCAAACAAATGCGGGTGTTGACTGCTTTTGTCGTGGCAGATTTCATTCGGATACAAATTATCAAATGCCTAGGTAATTCTTTGTAACAACTCGTCTCTCGAATTTACGGATGTTTTATAAACTTTTTTTTCAATCATGCCCCACAGATAAACATGTAATGGAGTAAGATCGGCTGATCTCGCTGGCCAATTCCACGATCCAAATGCCTTATCCACCGATCGTCAGAAAGCCTTTCAAGTTCTCCGCTTACTTTCCTCGTACAATATGTCCCCGTCTAGTTGGTACCAGCAGTTTCGATATTCGAGTGGCAGATTATCGACGAAGTTCTCTACAATATTTTCCAAAATATTCAGGTATTTTCTGGATGTTAATGACTCCCTATATATCATGTACCTCGCTTGGTTATCCATCAACATGCAGAAAATACTAGAACTATTTTTTCCTGATATTCGGCTTCTTTTGTGACGTGAGGATTTTCACTGCACCAAAAATGAAGATTTCTTTCTAAACATAATCAGTTTTTAAATTTCTAGAAACCAATGGAAAATTCAAATCATTCATGTACGTTTTGGCCAATAAAAACATTATTATAGTGGAAATATTCTACCTAGAAAATTGCAGCGGGAATAATTTGAGCTGTCTTGTTTTTATTGTCTGATAATGTATATTTTTAGTTTGACGTCTGTCATCAATTCGCATGAAAAGTGAGAAATGAATCAAAACCGGTTCATTACATTGTGTCATTGTGCCAGGAAATGTGTTTATGATCGTAACATCAAAAAATAATATATATATAATACCACACAAGAGTTCGATAAATTGGAAAATAATTCTTCAGATTTCTTGTTGCCAGGAAATAGACATTAGAGCCCAACGGGCTCGAGTGGCTATTGCCAAATGGCAACAAGTTTGAGAAAATCTGATGAATTATTTTCACTTCATTCTCACTTTCTTGTGATATTACAACTGAAAATCGCTTCTCTTGAAAATTTTGATTCGTCAGTCCAAATTATTTTATTTTAAAAAATTGATCTTTTTGGGAGCGTACCAACATCGTTGCATGAAATTCAACTCTCTGTTGAGAGTCTCCATTTTTTGAACTCTGGCGCCTTTATAATCATGCATGTTATGTCTTTGCAAGATTCCTTGAACTAAAGAATATTTTATACCTAAATTTTCTTCAGCATTTCTTCCCGATGACTCGGGAAATGCGTGAAAGTATGCCAAAACATCAATCTAGTTATCTTCGGAAGTTACGGGTCGGGACACTAGTTTGTTGAGCTGCCGATCACACACCGTGCCCCCTAAAGGTTGAGTGCCCATGGATAGTAAATCCCCTTCACATTATGTGTGAACGAGATTCACTTTCCACTTGCCTTCCTCTCCCGCTCCTCCTTGGAGTGGTCCTCAACTCAAATCATACCTCCTGTGGTATGAAGTCAGCCTTTGAGTGCTTCAAACCCCTTGTTATCGTGATTTTTGTGTGTTTTCCTGACTTGTGCTGTATGTGCATGGTGGTGATGTACCTGACGGGTGCGTTGTAAAGTGTGATGTTTTTGTGTGTGTGGCTCTTGATCCAAACGCATTGAAAATGTTCTGAATTCGTATAAATGTCCCAAGGTTCATTGGCGGTAGATTCAGATGCATACTGTAACGTAAATAAACTTAACTTGGTTTTAATAATTTATTTCACACTTAATCTACAACTTAATTTATATTACTACGCTACTGAATAGCTCGATCGTATGGGCTCGTTCAGATTGTCTACTCCCTCTTGAGGGCTGTCTATTTATCTCCGATACAGCATTCTCGATGTTTCGAATTCTTCCAGTTGGCGACGGCATGTTCCAATTGTTTCCAATATTGACCGTTGCGTTACGCGGAAGAGGGACTGGATGGTTCTCGAATATCTCCGGGGATGATCTCATCGCTGTCGATGGCGACGCGGGAGGCGACAGGTCCGGCCTAGGTTCGTTACATTGCCCCCTTCTTAAAAACATTTCGTCCCGAAATTTCATCCTTGGAGTGTGACGATATCTGCATGACTCCCCATATCTGCACCGTGAAGTTCGATGGAAGTAACACTCCACGGTCTTCATGATCGGTCGTGGAAGAGGGTTACAGCAAACCAAAATCTTGACGCCGCTGGATCTGAATATCGCCTCCAGCATACTTCTTAGGACTCTCCAGTCCAACCCATCAATACCACAGGACAATTTTGGAATTGCTAGATCCACCAGATTCTGGTTCACCATAGTATCTCTTAGTTTGGTGAGACTCTTCCAGACATCTTCATAGGACGGTTTATCTTGGGAATGCCTCTTGGTAACTAGGTAGTAGATGTTTCTCTGGCCTTTCTTCAACTGTAGTACCCCACCAACTTCTGGATTCTGTTCCCGCAGTGTTTGGAGTTGACCAAATTTCTTGGAGAACACTACGGCGATGCCCTGACATTGAAGATCTTCTGCCACACAGTGCGCTAGTGCGTAGTCAGCAGGCACCTCGAAAAGGTCTCGTGACTCCTCTCTAGTAACCCCATGTAGAACTTTCTGCCCGTTTGAATACAAGGACATAAACTTTCGAACGTCATATCATCCTCCGGTGGCTTGAGGGTGCGAACTTGGTCATGGTTTCCAGCGTAAGGGCCAACCTGTTGAAATGAACGACCCTTGGTTTCCCTCGGGTGGCTTATGGATTCGGTACACACGGTCGTTTATCCTTTTCACGATTTTATACGGGCCTTCCCACGAGTTCCGCAACTTTGGTGATAGTCCACGACGACGTTTGGGGTTGTACAGCCAAACCAGGTCATCAACCTTAAATCCTCCTGCGTCGGCCTTGATGTCATAGGTCTTCTTCATTTTATCGCTGGCACTCTGGATGTTCAACCGGACTCGTTCGTGGATGTCGTCCATTCTCTGCCGAAGTTTGCTGACGTAGTCCTCCCGCAGTGTCTTGTCCTGGCGGTATCCCAAACTTCAGGTCACAAGGCAGTCGCAGTTCTCGGCCCATTATAATACTAGCAGGAGTTTGACCGGTTGACTCGTGTACTGCGGATCGATAGGCCATCAGGAACAAATGAAGATACTGGTCCCAGTCTCTTTGATGGTCAGAGACAACCTTGGACAAGTGGCGGTTGATCGTCCTGTTCATCCGTTCCACCATTCCATCGGACTGCGGATGTAGGGCCGTGGTTCTTGTCTTGCGGATGTTCAGCAGTAGACATATTTCTTGGAAAAGGTTGATTCGAAATTTCTGCCTTGATCCGAGTGCAGCTCCATTGGAATACCGAATCGACATATCCACTCTTTCACCAAGACGTCGGCGACGGTGATGGCTTCCTGGTTGGGCAGGGCATAGGCTTCCGCCCACTTACTGAAGTAGTCCATTGCCACAAGGATGTATTTATTCCCGTGGTCGGATACGGGAAACGGGCCGGCGATGTCAATGGCGATTCTCTCGAACGGGCTGCCTACGTTGTACTGACGCATCGGGGCCTTGGGTCGTATTCAAGGTCCATTGCTAGCAGCGCATACAGCGCACTTCCTGCACCAGTCCGGGACGTCAGCTTGACAATTGGCCCAGTAAAACCGTTGCCTCACTTTCTGCAGGGTCTTCGTCACTCCCAGATGTCCTCCGGCGACTCCATCATGGATTTCCGCAGCACTTCCTCTCTTCTGTTCCTGGGAACAATTATTTGGCGTCTGTCTTCCCCACCAATATCGGCCTCCAACACACGTTTTAGGATCCCATTGTCCAGAATAAGCGAGTTCCATTGTGCCCAATAGGACTTAACAGCCGGCGAGTAACCTGCGACTTCCTGCCATGATGGTCTTCGATTGCCCTTCTTCCAGCTGCCGACTAAGCCAAGGTCGGGGTTGCTCTCTTGGTCTTTCTGGATCTTGCTGTCATTCCAGTTGTCATCCATTGCCGCGGTTCTACAAAGTGTTGCTTCTTTCTCTTCTGCTCGTCGGCAATGTGAGCAATCATCTGGACATGGTCTTCGCGACAAGGCATCTGCATTCTTATGGCTAGTTCCGGCTCGATGTTCGATCCGAAATCGAATTCTTGGAGTCTCTCGATCCAACGTGCTACTTGACCCTCAGGATTTTGAACTGTAAGAGCCATTTGAGAGCTGCATGGTCAGCTCTCAACAGGAATCTTCTTCCATACACGTACTTGTAGAAGTGTTCCACTCCTTTTACAACAGCTAACAGCTCTCGCCTGGTGACACAGTAATTGCGCTCTGGTTTGCTAAGCGTCTTGCTGAAATAACCAATGACCTTCTCCTGTCCCTCCTGGATCTGAGATAGGACAGCTCCAAGTCCCACGTTGCTGGCGTCCGTATCCAAAATGAATTTCCCTTTGGGTAGGGGATAGCTCAGTATAGGTGCGTTGATCAAAGCTCCTTTCAGCTTCCTGAATGAGTCTTGACATTCTTCGGACCACTGGAACTTTGTTTGGCCTTCCGTGAGCTTGGTCAGTGGTTTAGCGATGTTGGGGAATCCCAGCACATATCGGCGATAGTATGTGCATAAACCAAGGAAACTTCGAAGTTGGTGAATGTCTTTTGGGATGGGCCAATCCTTAACAGCTTTGATCTTCTGGTCGTCCACTGCTACTCCTTCCCCAGAGACAACGTGGCCGAGGTATCGTACTTCTTTTGGAACAGATGGCATTTCTTAGGGCTCAGTTTCAATCCGGAGTTCCTCAGTCGCAGGAATACTTCCTCCAAGTTTTTCACGTGGTCCTCAAACGATCTGCCGACCACAATTATGTCGTCAAGATACACTAGACACGTGTTCCATGAGAGTCCCTTCAGTACTGTTTCCATCAATCTTTCGAATGTGGCGGGAGCATTACAGAGCCCGAATGGCATAACGGTGAACTGCCACAATCCTGAGCCGATGGTAAAAACAGTCTTTCTCGATCTTCCTGAGCCAGTTCTACTTGCCAGTATCCACTCTTCAGATCAAGGGTCGAGAAAATCGTGGAACCAGCCAACGTGTCTAGGGTGTCATCTATTCTCGGGAGAGGGTAACTGTCCTTCTTCGTGACATTATTAAGTTGGCGATAGTCTACACAAAGCGTGTCGATCCATCCTTTTTCTTCACCAGTACGACTGGAGGACCAGGGACTGTCAGATGGTTCGATAACTCTTCTTTCCCATATCGCTGACTATTTTGTCAGCCTCTTCCTTCTTGGCAAGAGGAAGTCTTCTTGCTGATTGCCGGATCGGTCGGGCACCCCCAGTATCAATCTTGTGCTGGACCACATTAGTTCGACCTCCTTTTCCTTGTCCGGTATCGAAGATGTCTTGGTACTTCTTAACTAAATCTCTTAGTTTGGGCTGTTGAGCTGGTTTTATATCTTTGAAGAGATGGCAACTAATTTTTCTAGTTCTGTGGGCAAGTTGTTGGGTTGGCTAATCGTACCTCGTACACTCCGGATCGCTGAGGAAACTGGCGAGCAGTGCCCTAATATTGTTCCTTTCTTCAAGGTCACTGGAAAATAATTGACTTTCATGCACCTTACGGGCACAAATTTGTCAGCACGCAACAAGGTCTTCCCTAGTGCAATCCCTCGTCCAATTTTCTCATCATGAAGTTTGGGCTCGAACATCACCACGTTTCCACTGCTCGTACTCCCGTCCAGGCGAGCCTCCAGAATGGTTTCAGCCCTCTCAGGTACGCTTACATCTTCAGCCAACAACACACGGATCAACCCCTCACTTCTCCCATGAAGCACCAGCTCTTCTCCGTTGACACGTAGGACGCCGTCTTTGAAATCCAATTCAAACCCTCTGGAATTCATGATGTCCATTCCGATGATTGCATCGTCTTCGATGTCCGCTACAACCGCCTGATGTTTCACTTTAGTGCTGCCCAAAATTATTTCAATCGGTAGCTCGCCATATACAGTAGCTGGCTCCCCTGTTGCTGTGCGTAGCTTCCAAGTTGTCGGTTCAATCCGTTCCGGTGTTCTGGCAAAGGAAGGCCCGAGAATTGTCCTAGTCGCACCTGTATCTAGCAGCATGGTGCAAGGCTCGTTATTGATGAGACCGTCTACGAAGACACCTTTGTTCTGTCGTTGAAGGATAGCGACATATGCGTTGTTAACCGAGGCTTGCCGGACACATGCCGACGATTGCCCCTTCCCGTCGACCTTTTTTAGTTTTCCTGCATCGGAGTCGATGAATGTTGGACATTTGCTACGCACATGTCCAATTTTGCCACAATTCCGGCATCTTATCTGTCTTTTCTCAGGCAACACTTCCTTCATCACTTTTCTTATGGCAGCTTCCAAGTTAGCAGGCTCCGGTGAGTCTTCCTCAATCGTTTGAACTTTACTTTGGGTTTTGCAGCATTGTTTTGCTGCTTCGAATTCCAAAGCTCGTGCCAGTGCGTCTACGAGATGTGTTGGACGAGCTAATATCAACGCTTGTCTGGTTTCTTGGTCACGGAGTCCATCCAAGAATGCCTGAACCGCTAATCGCTCCATTACATTTTCCGTTATGGCTGGATATGCGAGACGAACCAAGCGTGCAATGTCAGTTTCGAATTCTTGTAAGGATTCGCCCGATTTTTGGCAGCGATTTTTCAGCTGGGAGTGGTATACGTGTCCCAAATGGGCGTGGCCATATCGTAATTCTAGATGTTTAATCAGCTGATCATAGTCCTCCTGTTCTTGGGCGGTAAGAGTTTGTAGAATATTCGTCGCTTCTCCACGTAATGCAAGTGTTAGTGCTACAGCTCTTTCCCCTGCATTCCATCCATTTGCTTTGGCCGCTGCTTCAAACTGTCGGCGGTAATTTTCCCATGGAGTTTTCCGTCGAATTGAGGCGGCTTCATGGAAAGCTTCCTATTTCAGAAATGACCTTGACATCTTTTATACCCTCTTGAACTTTATCCAAGTTCAAACTCAAGTCCACATTGCATTTTCGTTAACCATCTCTGTGGAGGGCGCACTATTAATTCGTTTTCCAGCTTACTGATCGTTTCCTTTATTTTATCTACCTCCGTGTTCATTTGCTCCCTCATTTTATCTATCTCTGTCTCAACGGTTCCCATTCTTCCTTCTAGAAAATTAGCCACACCACACAATTCTTTTTTTAGGCCTTCTGTGTTTTCCAGGAACTTCTCTTCCAGGCTTCTTGCATTTTCTTCCAGGCTTCTTGAATTTTCTAGAAGTTTCTCTTCCAGATTTCTAGAATTTTCTTGAAGCTTCTCTTCCAGATTTCTAGCATTCTCTTCCAGGCTTCTTGAATTTTCTCGAAGCTTCTCTTCCAGATTTCTCGAATTCTCTTCAAGCTTCTCTTCCAGATTTCTAGCATTTTCTTCCAAAGTCCTCGAATTTTGTTGCAGTTCTTCTTTCACGGATTTAGTAGTTTCTTCGAGTTTATTCATTACCAAACTTAAATCGCCTCCGGGAACTTCGAATACAAATGTTTCGGGGTCCTCACCTTCTTGTATAAGTCCTTCTGCAAGTCTTTCCTGGAGTACTTGCTTTTTACCTGTTGTTTCCAGTTCCCTTTCCTCCAATTCCTGTTTCAATTCCGCTACCTTCAAATCCGCAAGGCGCACTTTTCTTGAACAGTCTGGTCTCAGGTATCAGGTATCAGTCTGTTTTACACGAAAAGTTTATCAGTTTGTTAAAAATTCACTTCGCGAATTCTTTTCCACGGGCCACCAGTCTATTGTCTGTTTCACGCGAACAGTGTATCAGTTTATATTCCCACGCACAATTGTCCACTTCGCGAAAACCGGGCCACTGTCTATTTTCTGTTTCACGCGAACAGTGTATCAGTTTATATTCCCACGCACAATTGTCCACTTCGCGAAAACCGGGCCACTGTCTATTTTGGGCGTACAAAAAGGTCTATCAATTTATTTTTCTGACTATCCACTCCACGATCACTTGTTTATTTTCAAAATCTCACTTCCGACACCAATTGTAACGTAAATAAACTTAACTTGGTTTTAATAATTTATTCCACACTTAATCTACAACTTAATTTATATTACTACGCTACTGAATAGCTCGATCGTATGGGCTCGTTCAGATTGTCTACTCCCTCTTGAGGGCTGTCTATTTATCTCCGATACAGCATTCTCGATGTTTCGAATTCTTCCAGTTGGCGACGGCATGTTCCAATTGTTTCCAATATTGACCGTTGCGTTACGCGGAAGAGGGACTGGATGGTTCTCGAATATCTCCGGGGATGATCTCATCGCTGTCGATGGCGACGCGGGAGGCGACAGGTCCGGCCTAGGTTCGTTACAATACATTTCGTTAACTTTTCTACATGTTCTGGTGGTTATTTTATTACACTGTCCGAATATAATAAACAAATTCATAAAAACTTCGTTTGAATAATTTTGTTACATCGTTTCTGAAGATATTTTCAACTTCTGAATGGACGAAAATGTCCATATCATCATTACAATAATGTCAAATAGCCTTCTACCAAAAACCGAATGGAGATTTTCATAAGTCAGAAACTCGACTAGTTAGGTATACATATGTATGATATTCATTCATAAAGGGCAAATTTCAGTAGTTTTCTGGATCAGTAATGATATACAGGGTATTCCATTCAAAATAATAAATCATTTTTAGTCACATTTTCGAGCAAATAAACAAAAATATTTTGAACCACCCTAATTAAAGTAACTGGGATTCAGCTAACGCGTGAGAAGCCTCCAAGTATCACCTTGCCCTGAACCAAATTTCGGTATCATCGGATAACTGAGCTCGAAGATATCAGCATCTTTAGAGTTTCGAAAACGTTTACAGATAGGTACAGGGAAATATCAAGAGAAGTTGTCTGGATTTGATGTAGATCCTGAAAATAATATTATATACAGGGTATTCCTTTGGAATATCAAAGTTATTAATACTTCATAATAGAAGTAGCAACACGAAAATCCGAGTGATCCGTTGTCTGGTTTACAAGAATCGTCTATATAAACTTTCCCACATCTCTATATGTTGAAACTCATTCAGATTTGTTTCTGCATTTTGTGCCTTAACTATCCCAATATTTTCGAAATCAATCAATGGAATATCTAATCTGGTAACCCAAATAAACCATCAACAGAAATAAATACCCAAAATAGCAACTGGAAAAAAAAACAAATAATAGATAACCAATCAGTTACGTCATGAAGTAAAAAAAAAATATTTTTCCCAACTGCAGGTATACCCCATACACACCAACTGATAAATATAATAATAATACGTTTTTGTTGGATTTTCATTTTTAGCACTACCACCACCAACCAAACCCACACCTCCGGAAAACTGCACCATCGTCCAACAAACTAGATACTATCTCGCTGTCAAATGTCAAATAGCCGATCACCACCGAAAACAATCGAACACATATTTGATGCAAGTCTATGACGCAGATACTCGTCTATTACTCGGCACAACTACATCACAAAATCCTGAAGACATAACCATTGGTAACTTACCTGAAGATTGTGAAGATTTGCTCCTGTTCATAAGGACTATGGATTTTAGATCTGTTACCAGCGATGCGAATATTATATATGTACCAGCTGTTGCGAATATCAGAACGGGGGGTAAGAGATTTGAGTAGACATTGTGGTCTATGGTGGTGGTTGTAGTGTAGAAAAATTGAATATTCAACAAAAACTAATAATATTAAATTGTTGTTGAAGTATATTAATCATATTTTCTACATTTTGTGTCGTAGCTTTTCCATGTAATGTTTTGTATGTTAACTCTTTCTTACTGCTTATGCATCCATTGATTGATAACTATTATATTGTGGATTTTCTAACCATAGTTTGGCTATGTTGTACAACTCTGTTAACAATAATACCTATCTCATTTCTACATATTCACCATTTGTTCACATTTTCAATGCATCTCCCCAATTTTTGGTTTCTCTGCTATACAAGATATACTAACTTGTTACACTGTCGCTAACAGTGGATGGTCCATAGAAAATAAAAATATTTTTTGAAAAAAATTACAAAAATTCTTTAAAAAAAGTATTACCTACCATAATTTCGCTGTTTGGTTACCACCAGGTTAGATAACCTTGACTCTCATAGCGTCAATATCCGGACTGCTCTGTGTTCTCGTTCATTTCTCAATTCAGATGAACGACTTCGATTTTGTGTAAATCAAGAATATAGTAATAATAATAATAATAAAGTTGAATAGGATAGCGACAGTTGAATATGATTTTTGGATAGTTTGTTGGCGGGATTTCGGAATACTGAAGAAAATCAATTGCTAAATTGTCGACGTTTCGAAACTTCATTATTTCGTCTTCAGGACCCTGAAGTATAAGAACAAAAACATATATGTTAAAATGAAAAACTTCGGACAATATACAAAACTAACAATGATAATATAATTACTTTTAGAGTGGCTCTCCGAGTTCAAAAGTGGTAATATAAATAATTTAGACATAAAATATGAATACATGCACAAGTTCACGGAAGACGTCGATACATATCACAATGAAATGGACAAACTGAACTGGCGATGAATCGTTTCTTTGTTCCAAAGTTAAGTGCCTCATGTTTTCATTATTTTGATAATTATTATTAATGTTAAACACACAGTTATTATAAACAATTCCTGGTTGGTTTTCTAAACCTGATGAGACACTGCGACTAGTACTGGGAATGTCTCTCATAGCTTGTATAACGCTTTTATGATGATCAATGTCCATTTGTAAGTAAGACTTAATCGACTGGCTATTGTTATGTCCTGTAATCTTTATCAACTGCTGTTCGCTGATCCCCCTTTTGCTAAGCTGGAGACGCAGTTGCCCTCGCTGAATGGTTAGTAATCTTCACTTATTTGGGATAAATACCGGCCTCAGTGGCAGCAGATTTCAACCACATAGAAATTGTATTTTTCCCGACAGGGAATTTCTTACCACCCCTTGCGTGGATGCTTCCAGTTTGGATTTGCAGTTAAAAATAATATCTCAGTTGTGACAGTATCACCTCTTTTTTGGATTAGTTTTTGATTAAGACGAACAGGATATACCTCAGGTTGGAAAGAATTAGTAACCAACCATTTGCTGTCTGCCAATTTCTTGGATCCTCCTTGGGTAGTCTTTGAGAACACTGGATTGTATTCTCTGCGACCTGCAAATCCTCCTTTGCTATCTTTTTCCTCCACGAAGTATTTACACTAGCTAAACATCCTTCCCCTCCTCCCCAGGCCAGTTCTCGAGAAGAAATGTGGAAAAACTTGCGTTGAAGACCTTCTGGCATGTCCTCGTCCCACATGTCAGAAATTATATTGCAATCTTCATTAGATAATGCTGCAGAACTTGATTTTCTCTCAGAAGGATCCGTTTGTAGTTTTCGACGCTTAGCATCACGTACAGATCGAGCTTCTACAAATTCAATATCGGAAAATGGATCAAATTAATCTGAAATTTTTTCTTGAAATTGTTTGGCGGTAAGATTCCACATCCATTTAACGACGCGTTCCTTATAATCTGCTCCATTTCTTCTCATCATATTAAATGCATAATCTCGCAATATATAAGCCAACTGTCCAATAGATGAATTTTCTATTTTGTAAGATTTTTAACCGACGAAACCAAAAAGGAGGAGGTTCTCTAGTCGACCCGTATATTTTTTTTCCATCATTTTTTTTTATGTATGATCACGCATAACTTTTTACTGAGGCGTCCGATTTCGATAATTCTTTTTTCAGTGGATAGGGTGTACTTCGGAAGTGGTCCCATTCGAATTTAAAAGATGAAATCCACCCCTAAGGGTAGCAAAATGAAGGATATTGATCACTCACCCTCTGAATTCTGGTCCGTTGACCGATTCTATCAGGCATAACTTTGTACTGGGTTCTGCGATTTGGATGATTCTTTTTTTAATAGATAGGGTATACCTTATATTCAGATTTCGAATAGGAATTATATACCCTTACGGGTGGGAAAATAGGGGATAATTGATTTTTCATTTATGAACATTGGCACACACATACGTAGTTGACAATGACAGATCGCTACTGACATTATTTCTGAGAGATAAGTGCCATGTGAAGTGGAATGAATAGAAAAATCGAATTTAAACGGTTTTCTTCACATAAAGGATTCAATATAAAATTGAACCAGAGAAAGGTAGATCTCAGGTGAAAAACAACTACTTTCCTGGCAAATACCACGCAGAACGTTGAATGATATTCACCTGAAAATCCATGCATACTTCCATATAATATCAATGGACATTGAATGCAAATGTTTCTTTCTGATAAGCTCGATTATGTTTAATTTATGTCGTGTTCACCTAAAATCCGCATACCGGTTTCAGGCTTCTTGGCCCTCATCATCCATCATCCACTTCACATGGCACTTATCTCTCACTATATGCTAGACGGGCTTGCCACTCCTACTGAGAAGGAATCTTTTATTTGGAAACCTATCGAGGTGGGAGATTTTCGGAGTGTTTCTTTCTGTCACTAGGTACCGCCAGTTAAAGTTTATCTTTTCCGGCGTACCTATAGGTGTTACAAGATCGATGATGGTTTGTTTACGTTGTGTCTCACTTCAGCCAGAGTTCTTTGGACCTTTGGCTGGTTGACTACTCCGTACTGATGAGGGCCAAGAAGCCTGAAAGCGGTATGCGGATTGTTAGGTGAACACGACATAAATTAAACATAATCGAGCTTATCAGAAAGAAACATTTGCATTCAATGTCCATTGATATTATATGGAAGTATGCATGGATTTTCAGGTGAATATCATTCAACGTTCTGCGTGGTATTTGCCAGAAAAGTAGTTGTTTTTCACCTGTGATCTACCTTTCTCTGGTTCAATTTTATATTGAATCCTTTATGTGAAGAAAACCGTTTAAATTCGATTTTTCTAGACATTATTTCTGTTCCACATCCGTCAAAACCATTATATTCTATGAGAGGATGGAATGGCATACAAAGTAATGAAATGAACTAACCAGAACAACAACAATAATTTATATTACAACAAATAGTAAAAGTAGAAAATCATATTATTTAACTAATAGTTGAAGTAAGGTGAGTAAGTAAGTATTTTGGAAGTAATAAAAAAACAAGTAGGTAGTAATTAGTATATTTCAGCCATAAAAAATTGAAAAATAAAAACTTTTTAACAAAAAATTAAACCGACGAAATACGGAACTGAAAAGTAAAAAATAAAAACTTTTTAACAAAAAATTGAACCGACGAAATACGGAACTGAAAAGTAAAAAATAAAATAAACCTTCTTAGTCTCAGTAACTCAGCTCCTAAACTAATGTAGGTAACTAATTTTGAGTCGGTGCCAAACAAACAAGCAAATGAATTAGGTAAGGCGTAAAATGATGGCATCGAGTGGCGCGGTGACATTCTGATAATTTTTTGGAAGTAATTTAATGATGTTCGTTGATTGTTTGCCTACTCAAAATTAGTTACTTACATTAGTTTAAGAGCTTAGTTACTGAGACTAAGAAGGTTTATTTTATTTTTTACTTTTCAGTTCCGTATTTTGTCGGTTTAATTTTTTGTTAAAAAGTTTTTTTCGTTACAAAATTCTAAGAACTGTTCCCACCCACTTGCCTTATTCCTTTTAGTATTATATGGTGTTAAATTCTGAACTTCTTGTCTTATAACTTCCACACTTTCATTCCCGAAACGACATTCTGCAAAAATTCCACAAAACTAAAGCAAAAAATGTAAAATTGCACTGAGTCAATGACACATAATTTACCTGTTGCCAGGCACAGAGCCTACTTGGTAATTTCAGTTTCCTACTGGATTTTCTGAAGGAAAATGTCATGTTATAATTTTTCATATTACTTTGGTGTGAAACTTTCTTACCGAATCTCCCACGTTCTTGAATTACTACTCGGAAATATCTCCTAGAGAAATATTTTTTTTTTAAATTTATGCTCTCGGAAATATTTCCGATAGTAATTCAAGCTCTAGGGGAATTACTAGTGATAATTATGTGTTAAAATAATACATACTTTTTTTACTTATGTATAAAATGGCGAATAGGATTCAGTCTTCAACGTTTTTTACAAAAATATACGAATCAGGGGGTCACCCTGTGTAAATGTTCTGAATCCTAATTCACAAGGAATGACTGTGTCTATCCCAATCCCCACGCGAAACTCATCCGTTGACACCCACAATATAAACCATGACCGAATTTACATCGCTCAGCTCCTATTAATTACATCCCTTTGTTTACAGCTCCGACTACGACTCTCCCCCAAATATCAAACCCCATATCGGCGCCCCGATGGGCGTTGTAACCAACCCCATCCTTATAATCATCTTCATTGACCATAAAGGGAGCTATTTGAGGAGAAAGGCACAGTTTCGGATAGTACAAAGTGAAACGTGGATATCAATGAAGGGCAAATTATCGGAATATTATATGAGAGAGTCATACAGGCAGAAGCACATTTCCTAAAAAAAAGATATCCGGATAGCAAATAGAACTATTCGCATTTCATCAGATAGTTCGTAAGATCCATGAAATTTCAACCATACATCGACGGTTTTCAACTTTTCACATTAATTTAGGGTTGAAGAACAAAATGAGATTGATAAATCATTTGTGAATGAATCAATTCGGTAGCAGTTTTCTTATTTCAAATTAAAACCCAAATTTTTTCGCATGGTTCGATTGGTCTTCTAAACCCCTTTAAAATCGCAAAAAAATTTTTTTGACACCATTCGGAAGAACATTGAATTTTAGGGTGAGTTCCTATACTTAACTTCAACCTCTATCGAATTGTTCAATAAAAATCAAGAAATGCCTTATCTTGCCAAGAGATTCTTTTTTTTTAAATATGCCATGAAAACAAAAGACAGTTATAATTTCCTTCTTGATTGACTGTCCTAGATACGTAAGCCATTGGTCTGTCTTGAGAAACCGTCCCTTGTGATAGCATAGCTCCAAGGAAATATGATTAAGTCTCGAATCATCTACATTGCGAATTGGTGGAGGATACACAAAATCTTTTACCTCACCCCAAATATGAAAGTCTGAAGGGGTCAGATCTGGAAATCTTGCAGGCCACAGAAATGGTCCTCGATTTCTTCATCAACGGTGATCGAACACGGGTGACAAATTGGTATCCACAGTTCTTGTATTGTGCACCATTAACGTGCAGCTCCACACGGTGGCAAATGTTTTAGAAATCTACTACGTTTTCAAGAATTTCAAATTATCTTTTACTATTCAAATTACCATCGTACATAAGATAGCGTACCTCTTGGCTCATTACTAAAAATTTATTCGAAATTGTACTTGATTTTCAACTTCGCCTATTGTAAACTCCTTGCTGACTAAACTTTGCCTCATCAGTCCAAACTATGTTTTTTAAGAATCCCGCGTGCTCTTGTATTTTGAGTGATAAAAATCCTCGCAATAGTTTACCCTTCGGAAAGAGTCACCTGGGTATAATTTTTGCAGTCTCATGAAAGAAACCGGATTTAGCTTATGACGTTCTGAAATGGTTTGTATCGCAAAGTATAAAAATCCCAATTCCAAAGACGCCGTTCGTATTGAGGCTTGAAAATACCCGAGAATAATTAATAGTAATAATCATTTTCAATGCCAGTTTTTCCTAGAATTAGAAAAAATAATTGTGAGAGCTTTCTCTGTCATGATTGGTAAGTTTGGATATTTCGAACTGAGCTGACGGACAGTTCGCTGAATGATTTTTTGACACATGCCATGGATTACAAACAAGTCTAACACAACTTTGTTTGGATACTTTTCATTATCAAATCAATTGTATTTAAGAATTAGCACAACTTGTTTTCACCTTGACAGATTATAACCTCCTTCATTACAATTGACTTTCGTTCCCATGGCAAACTTGAAGAATCAAAAAATCTCTTGGTGTGATGGTTGCGATCCATCAAGTTATTTTAACGTAACCATGTGTAATACCTTCGACTGAAGAATGCGACAATAAAAAGGGAATGACTGTTTTATTTCGTCTGCTATTAAATAATGCGGGGTGAGTTCCGACAAGGGATGTAAAAATTTCGCAAAATCGTTGATATGATAGCACCACTCATCAAAAATGTCTCATGAATAGGTTGAGATGACAGCGGCAACACAAAAGTTAAAACAGACTGATCATAATTACGACAGGACATTTATTTTATTTCTATTGAGCTCAAAGCCGCAATAGATAATTAACGATTCTCCGACAGCCGGGATGAAACATTAACTCGTAAAGAATGCGATTGAAATGTGCCGCAGTGAAAATCAATTTCCGAAGTATAATTAATTACTGTGAGACCAACACCGCACCTTTTCATATACCGAGAAGGGGTCATAGTGGGGATATTCTATATGAGACTGAAGTCAAAAGTAAACAGGGTTCATGAGGGATTAGATCAGATCAGAGTCAGAAAGAGTGTTCAGTTTTTAAGTAAATGCCTTCATAATATGAAAGTAGAATCAATTTTCATCTAGTAAAGTTGCATAGCTATCTTCTGATACTAGTAAGTGTAGACTCCGTAAATTATTCATAAAGAGCCAATTTATCAAAAGTATGCAGAAAATAGTGGAAGTGTAAACAATAGAAATTATCTCAGTAATAACTCAACGAATTGAATTAATATTTCACAAAGAAGCTAAATAATCATATTACGAACCAGTGAACGCGTAATAAAGAAATCGGTAATCCAAAAGAATAACCAAGTAACATTAAAACCTGGTGTGTTCTCCAGTCGAGGGTAAGAAAATAAAACTGTTTATTTGGCAAGGTATATATGTATATGGTAATAAGGAACTAATCCCTTATTAATTCAATAGTGTAGTTAACTATTGATTGTTTTTTATATATATATATATATAGATATATATATATATATATATAATATATATATATATATATATATATATATTAAATTCATTCTGACGTTCTATACATTTTCTCCGTGAATAATACCATTGGTATATGTTGTTATGATTCTGCAGAAAATAGGTATATATTATTAAAAGTCCTGAGTGTATCATTGTTTTCTGAACTATCTCAGATTGGTAAGTGTTCTATCAAAATTAGGCCCATGCTTCATTGTATACTGAGGGTGATAACTTTCTCAAGCCGCTCTGGGAGGTTGTCCAGTTGTAGGTCAATAGACTAATAACGCCCAGTTAGTTGAGGCCTAGCTTTAACAAAAATAACAAGCAATCGTAAGATTGGTTGGTCAGACGAGGGGTATCTACTTCTCCAATGGTCGGCAGTCGTAACATTGGCAAGATAGGGCATTTCTTGATTTTTATAAAATAACTCAATAGAAGTTGAAGTTAGGTATAGGGAACGCTTGAGTAACTCACACTAGAATCCAGTTTTCTTCTAAATGGTGTCAAGAAAATAGAAGGTGCCATTAGAAAAATTGAGTTTTTGACAATTTTTTTATGCGACATTTGAAAATTGCCTGTACTCAAATCACCTTGTATTCGTTCACTCCAACCATCAAGGAGTAAATTTTCCCCAACAATCGTTGATGGTTTTTCCCATAATAACAAGAACCATATACTTTCAAGTGAATAGTAATTGGCCATTTTATCTTCTCATTTGTTTACTTATAATTATTTCTACAACTTTAATCAGTTATCGTATGTTTTTGACTGAAGTTGGGTATTGTTAGGCTTGAAACATGTATCATGTTACATTTTGAGGTAAAAATGTGTTTGGACCACTTTGTTATTTTACGTGGAAATTGTACCCTAGTTTGGGCATGAACTACTTCATACAATTCTCATTATTTTTCACAGCATCAACACCAGTCCTCCTCCAGATAACGCCCCTGCTGGGCGCCCTGATCGGCATCGTAGCAGCTCTCATCCTCGTCGCCGTTATCATCGTCGTAGTCATACGACTGCGTGGCGGGGGAGAGCGAGACGACAAGGATTACGACGATGGTGGGTTGTCCTCCTCTGGTAGGAGATGCGTAGCCGGGAACGGCGACAAGGCCAGCACAGAACCGTTAAATAAGGACCTCAATGACAGCGTCGATAGTTTGGAGGAGAAGAATCCAGATATAATTCCACAGAATAACGGAGAGGACGAATATCAGGATGAGGAGAGGGCTTTCGAAAGGTTGAACAACTCGACGCTGAGGGTGTATAGTAGGATGCAGAGTCCTGGTAGCCAGGCGAAGAACAACGGGTCGTACGATGGATATGTGACTAAAACGGTGAGTTTTCCAAGCACGAGACACCTTAGTTCTGAAAATGGAGTAGACTTTGTTTCAAATCCTGTAGATCCACCTGTTGTTCATTTTATTTTTTTTCTGGCTGCATAATAATATATATTCAGTAATAGTTGGAGGGAAACTTTGGACAGAATATTTAAGTGAGAAATTGATATTATAAATGCCCACGATTCTCTGAATATGGTAAACACGCAAATTTAACAATATTTTTTTCGCGATTTGTCGATGGTTTTTCATAAAATCGATATATCAAGAGATTATACTGAAATACAAAGAACGGTAAAGAAATCTTTGCAACCGAAATAATATTTTTTTTATTTTCAGGGTTAGAGTTATTATAATTTGGCTAGACTGAAATTAAAAAAAAATATTACTTCAAAAACGAGTCTGATTCAGAGTTCATATTGTTTCATAGGAAAAATTAAATTTGTGGGTGGAAAAATACTCGCAGATGTGAAAATCTTGAACATATGATTCCTTCAATTGCAAACTAATTTTTTTTACGACCGCATATTTTTCATTATGTATTTCATCTGTCTCTATGACAGTAGGTTGGGTTCACTAATTTCTAAGCCAAACTCGTCGGTGAGTAATTCACTTACTTTTTAGAGAACAGTAAAACTCATACATTTTGTAGGATATATACAACTTTAGAATTTTTTTGTCACTTTTCTGGAATTATTTCTCGCTTTCCGAATCACTCATCATATATTATTACTGAAACAAATAACTTTGAATTGATATCTAACTTGTATATGACCACTACATGACAGGTTGAAAAAACTGTATAAACTAAAAAACTATAATTGATAAATTGCAATGAATCAATTGATCGAAAATATATTATTCAAGAAGATGATTTATACGAATTAATTTGTACATATATCGATCGTACTAAAAATAGTATAAGCATCACGAACAGTGAGGTTAACTGGTTTCAGACAATATTGGAAACATTGTCATCAACTAGTAAACCATCCTTACCGTTCTAGATACTCAATATACTATAAATATCGAAAAGGAAAACATTCTCAATTGAATATTGAATAGAAAGATTTTTCTGTGAATTGAACAATCCACGATAAAAATGAAGTTATTTTTTGTGAATGTCTAACAGAAAACAACTACTTCCCCGGCTAAAGCCACGCTGGACATTGAACTACATCTGATAGATATTCTGAAAGGACTCTAACTCATATTTTCAAACAAAACTATAAATATCATTCTGTACGCAAGTTAATTCCTGAAACAGGTATTTTTCATTTATATTCGCAAAAAAACAAATTATCATAGGAAAAAACGAACTAATTTGTTACTGGGCTCTATAGAAACTGTTTATTTTCCTCAGCTGATTTACCATTATCATCTCAATCATTTACCGGCCATTGAAATGTAAAAGACTAAAACGATTATGGTTTCCAATAGTACTACAATCTGGTGAATTCGCCAATTTTTTGCCACTTATCTACCGAAATATGGGTTTGTGTCCTAAAAAGTTCTTGATTAATTATGTTTGTATAAAACTAACTGAAATATAAGGAGAATTGACACATCATCTGATTTCTGGTTAATATAGCAAAATGGCTTCTTATGAAGGTTACGGTTCAGAGAAAACATTTTCTACTCCAAAAAAATGTGAGTTTGTTATTTTTTCTTCAAATATATTTTCCACAATTTCGCGAGTCATTTATTACCAAACGAGGATATAGCTCAGCGGGTACACTAGCGCCTACCAAGCAGAAGGTCACAGGAACGAATCCCGGCCAGGGTAACATTTTTTTATTTTATAAAAACAACTGCTGGACCGATTTGGATAATTTTTTTTTCAATGGTCGTAATACACAGAATGAAGTTTTTAGAAAAAGAAACGATTTTTGACAAATTATTGGAAAGTTCTTTGTCCTGGAAAAGTTTTCAGGTATATATAATATAGAAGCTAGACGACCGAGCTTTGCTTGGCGTTTTTTTCAGAGAAGATGATTTTTTAGATACGAATCACATACTTATTACATATGAATATTTTGCAATCTTACCTAGTGCACAGGTTGGCTACAAATACACATTTTGAATGAACCGTATGAGTTCTTTGGACTAACCAAAGAAAAACATATCTAACATTCATATTCGGATAATGTTATATAGCGCCATCTCACAAAGTTTAGAGGTACCAGTAAGTTAACATCAACATCCAATAGCAAAATGCTGGTACCTCAAAAATTTACGAGATGGCGCCATAGATTGTAATGGTAATAAATAAATTTTTTGTGTGTAAAATCGCGTTTTTTTCAGAAAATACTCCCATATAAATAAACTGAAAAAGCAAAACCCCATCTAAATACAAAATTTCTTCTAAATCGTTATAGCCGTTATCGAGATAGCTGAAATATATATACAAGAATTGCTCGTTTAAAGATAATAAAAAAGATTGGCTGTTTGTGTTAACTTGAGAAAGGCTGAAGCGATTGGCCTATTGTTTTCCAGAAAACGGGATAACGATCTGAAAAACGTCAAAACGGAAGAACGGGATAAAGGAAAACGGAATAACGGGATAATGATATAACGAGAAAACGAGATAACGGGATAATGGGAACACGGGAAAACATGATAACGAAAAAACGAGATAAAGGGATAACTGGAAAATGGGATAGATAACAGAAAAACGGGATTATTCGGTAACAGGATAACGAAAAATCGGAATAACTGGAAAACGGGATAACGGGAAGCGAGTCAAAGGCATAACCTAGATGGAACAACACAAAAAAAAACAGGAAAAAAGAAATTCTACGCGGACGAGATTTTTCAGGAGAAAAAAATTTGGGGAATATAGAAATTTGCAAAGGACAACGCCCGTCGGGACAGTTAGTAATTGAATAATATTGAAGAAACTCATGCAATATAATCTGGTGAATTCACCAACTTTTTGAATCTAGCTCTTTCACCGAAATATAGAGTTGTTTCTAATCTGAAACAAAATTGTTGATTAATTTATTTGTGTGAGAATACCCGAACTATTCCTCAAATTGTAGAAATCGACAAATCAACTGCGCCAACCTAGTTGGAAATTCATGTCAAAATGAAATTTTATTTTTCATTGTGTTCATTATCAAAATACAGTAGAACTCCAATTATCCGAACTCCGACTATCCGAATCGCCGATTATCCGAATCACAAATTGTTGTGCCTACACTGACTTCCCCCCGCGTGTGTAGGCACAACGGCAAGTTAAGACAAGTTCCGGCGCATTGCAGTCACGGCGCACCTGTCATTGTTTGTTTTGATTAGCCAGTGTGCGTGTACAATACTGTATTGTTTTTATACCATGGCTTCGAAAAGAAAACGTGTTGTGCTATGTTGCGCTGAAAATTAGAGCAACTCGATAAGGTGTAACGGGTAGAAGTTGTCGAGATTTATGGTGTTGGAAAAGCAACAATTTCTGGACATTAAAACAGTAAGTCACACTTTTAAACTTTGTTTCGGTGCTTGAAAATGGAGATGGAAGTTCCTCCAGGAAACAATGGAGAGCAGCAACCAACAAAAATTTTGGGAAGGATGCCGTGTTTAAATGGTTTTGAGCAACGTTCTGGGAAATCGATTTCAGGTCCAACTTGTGAAAACCAAAATCAGCAGAAAAGCGGTTATTCATCTTTTAAGGCTAGTAACGGCTGGCTAAGGAATTTTAAATTCAGGCATGGTGTACGCGAGTTAGATTTGGCTGGTGAAGCTTTCAGCGACTCTGCAGCTGTGAAAATTTTATTGAAAAATTTAAAACTGCATCAGAATCCAGATCCGGAGTTTGTTTATAATGCCGATGAAACTGGCCTTGTTTGGAAAGCATTACCAAAAACCACTTTGGCTTCTAAAGGGAATCTAGTGCCCCTGGACATAAGGTCAGTAAAGAACGTGTTACAGTGCTTAACTGTACCAACTCCACTAAATCATAAACTGCCACTTCTTTTGATAGGAAAATCAAGAAATCCAAGAGCATTTAAAACGTAAAAACTTCCACTCTTCTGCAAAAAGTCAACCCAAGGCCTGGATGACTGCAGCTTTGTTTACCAATGGTATGATGAAGTGTTTATTCCTGAAGTGAAAAAAGCACCAAAATCGGTGGGAAAAGAAGGCAGTAAGGTGCTTTTAATTGTTGATAACGCACCCACTCATCCTACAGCAGAACTGTTGGAAAGAGAATGGGCAGTTTAAAACGACGTTTTGCCCCCCCAATGTTACAAGTTTGCTGCAACCCATGGACCAGTCTGTTATTGAAACAATGAAGCGCCATTACAGAAGGCAACTGCTGAAAACTGCTGATCGAAGGTGCTGAAGATGAAGAAGTTGGTTTTGGAAAATCATAGCAAAAATAAATTTAAAGGACTGCTGTTACATGGTAGCGGAAGCTTGGAGTTTGTTACGGCAGTGACGCTAAGACGTGCGTGGAATAAACTGAAAGGCCTACCGTCTGGGGAAGAACAAAAAAAGAATCTGAAGAAATGAGAAACAAGAATATGGAGGATGATGATGATGAAGATGCGTTGTCACTAGAGGAAATAAGAAAAATGATTGTAAAATTCCTGGTTGTCCCAGAAGTAAGTGCTGAAGATGTAGGAGAGTGGATGGCTTGTGACACGTCTGACCCTGGTTTTCAAATTCTCAATGACGATGAAATTGTTGTAAGTGTGAGAGAAGATGTTGAAGTGGAAGTGGAAGAAGAACTTTCTGCTGATGTTGAAGTAGACGCTGGACCATCAGCTAGTGAAGCATTTGCCGGCCTCGAGACTGCTTTGAAGTGGATGGAGCGTCAGCCCGAGTGTGACCACTTGCAACTGCTCACCGTCAAGCGAATGCGTGACCTGGCTGCCCGAAAACGGTTGAAGACCGCAAAACAGCTTACATTGACGGAGATGTTTAAAAAACAATGATTTTATTTCTAAACTTGTACATAAGTACATTTTATGTATTTATGTATATTTAAAACATGTGAAAATTTCATGTTTCTTTCATTTAATTCAATAAAAAAATAGTGCAATATCAAAACGTAGCTTTTATTCTCTCCAATGGCAATTTTTAAAAAAAAAATCCGATTATCCGAATATTTGATTATCCGAATGGGTCCCGGTCCCCATTAATTCGGATAATTGGAGTTCTACTGTAATTTGGAAATGTTTTAACACGATTTTTAATAAGGAATAATTTGTTGTCATCAGTTGGATTTTCGAAAATTCACTGAAAATTTTTAGAACTGTTATGGTTTCTTATTTACCACAATCTGCTGAATTTTTACAACGATTCATTGCTGGTATATTTTGTCCAACTTGACTTACTAATTCATTTGAAATTATCATTCTAATTTTATAAAAAAATTGCAAACAACTGCATAATAATTCTGTGTATACAGGAACTGATTTAGTTTGTTGTGATTAAACAAAACAAAATTAGATCATGTGTTGAAAAGTAAAAAGTGGTGAAACTTCCTTACCATAATTTGGCGAATCAGGCATATTTTGGAACCAGCTTTTTTAATTGTAACTTTTTATATAGAGTAAAAACTCCAACAGGTGTTGACGTAACATAATCTGGTGAGTTCGCCATATTCGATTCTTGCACATTCACCAAAAAATTTGATTTTCATAACAAATGTTTTGATGTTCAATCAAATTTTCTCACATAAGAATATACTTTTATACCTCACGAAAATTAATACTGGTTAAATTGTTCTACAGAAAAAATCGATTTTTAGAATATATCTTCCTCAATGGCCTATAATTTCAAAGTGTCAGTAAAATCGCTTTTAGAAAATTATTGGAATAATCCCCCGAAATCATTTGAATATTTTTATCACGGTCCTACATTATTTAGAAGGCTCCCAATCGTACTGGAACATATATTCTTGAAAATATTACTCTTTTGTAAACTGTTATTTTCGTTTTTTTTAATTTAGTTGATCGATCAGATTGATTTGTTTGATGATATGAACAGGATGTTCATAAAATCAGGGTCCTTTCACAATATCTATCAGATGTAGGTCATTGTCCAGCGTGGCTTTAGCCGGGGGAATAGTTGTTTTCTGTAAGATATTACAAAAAATAATTTCATCATTGTGGTAGATTTTCCAATTTTCAGGAAAAGTATTTCTATTCATTTTCAATTGAGAATGTTTCCCTTTTCAAAATAAAATCAGTTTTAACCATAACCAATACCCAAAAAAAAGCAAGCCCAAAGGATTCATTCTCATCCTGGAAAACTAACCCCCTACGTTTACGTTATTATGATAATTTCTCCATGAACAAAATCGCTACGCTCACTAAGGTAGTGAAATATTATATACCGGGTTATTCACGTTATTCGACACGAAGCATTATGGATAAAGCATTTGATTTAAAAAAAGTTTTTCCCTAAGGATGGATAGGTACCTATTAGCGCAACATTCTATAATATTTTCATGTTATACAGGGTGTCCAAAACACGAAACGTATCAAAGATGTATTTTTTAAATAGAATACCCTGTATATTATTTCATTTTCAGATTTTACGATCAAAATAAAGCCAAGTTTCATAAAGATTTAATTCGCCTAAACCTTATGGATCTTTGAAATATCTCGTATTTTGTGAAAATGTAGTATCAGTTTCAATGCTTAAATAATCAACTGGTGTTTTCTTTTTCTTTAAACAAATTAATGCCGGAGACTTATGATACATTCAGTAACTTATACAAGGTGTGTTAAAATTAAGACGGAATAATACAATCTTCAATCGGCAATAACTTATTTAATTTAAATGGAACGCCCTGTATTTTCTGTCAACAGCAGATGTCAAATTCAATCGTCTATCGAATACTATAGCTCTTCACGTTTTCAAGTAAAATGCACATTTTCATTTTGCAAACGGTTTTAAGAAATTTATTATTAATCAAGTCGCCTATGGCGTTTTGACAAGTTGTATTATTATTTACTATGGTTGTCAGTTTTAGTGTTTGATTCAAATCGTCCTATTAGTGATAGCAGTAGTTTGTGATCTTGTTATCATTATTTTGTTATCAAAAATGCTAGTTTATCCGAAAGAAGAACTAATCCACATGAATTTTATACTCGGAGAATGTCTTCAAAACTGTTTTGTGGCATCACGAATTATGCATATATTTGAAAATAATTTTGAGTTAAGAAAATATGCTTAATGAGAAAACAAAAATTCATAATAAGAGGCATGTATTTTTATAAAAGAAATCATGATTTACTAATATGTCCAGTTTTTTGAGTGTCTGAAGATGGCGAAGCTGCTTGCCAAAATGTATTTCCAATTTCTTTATAGAATTGAATGACTTTTATTGTGGAGCAGATTGACATTTCTTCTATTTGATTAGTTAGAAGTAACTCCACTTATTGCGAAATTTGAAAAAATATGATTCAATTTGAAAAAAAAAGTATCAGTGCTGATACTAGAAGGATTTTCTGAGGACTACCTATCCATTTGGTATCGAAATTAAATCAAATAATTGGAAAAAGTTCTTTCATATAAGAAAATCAGAGTCATTTCAGTCAGATACGAACGCATTGTTCAATCGTATTTTCCGTCAATTAAAGTGTTTTTCAAACACAATCAGATGTCTCATGATAGGATTTTTCTCACAATTTATCGAGGGTTTTCGAAAATGTATTCACTCACCAGAAAGGTCTTTCGAATCCAGAGCTACACAGCGGTCAACCTTTAGATAATAATAATAAATGCTTGTATTGAAAGGATATATACTCAATACAAAAGGCAGGATTCAATATCTGCGCATGAAACAGAGCAGAGCTTGCTCTTCCATCCAACCATCAAAATACTCTTCCATCCAAAATGAAAATACAATTTCATTAACATACAAAATAATATTCAGACAGTTTTCAGCAACAAAACTATGTTTTTTTGTGATATTCAATACTCAAAAATTTTGTCGATTTTGAGATTTAAGATTCCATTGATGAAGTAAGAAATGAAAATGTCCCCTCTAATCGAAACTCAAATTTAGTATATTAACTATGATGCAGTTTCTTTGTGTAGTTGGTTTTTTATCAGAATTGTTCTCAATATCTCATGATAATCGGGGTAGTTTTCCCTCTATTGCATTAAAACAATTTTCACTAGATGAACCCCAAACCATTTGCAAACGCAAACAATTGAGAATTTCCAAAACATTAACCTATTTTTCGGTGAAAGAGACAAAGTTGAGAAGTTGGCGAATTCACCAGATTTTGTGTTGTGTTGGAAATAGTTTTACTTTTTTTACACTTCTAGTTGTCCGATTAACGTGAGATTTGGCAGGTTTCCATAGTTCCCGTTAAAATATATTATGGATTTTTTGTTAGAGAAAAAAACGAAATGGCGGCTCCAAGATGGCGGACGAGATTTTTGTTTATGGTCAGATTTGATTCAAAATTGCTCTTTGGGCGATCTCAAGGTCGAGTTTTTGTGACATTTACAAGATTAAGATGGCAGACGATCTCTGTGATTATAGTAATTTTTTGTCAAAATTCATAAATTTAAGATGACGAACGAGTTTTGTGATTATTCTATTCAAAATTGGTATGTCCGGGTTTTCGGAACAGAGATCGCGAATTTTCTATCAAAATTCATGAATTCAAGATGGAGGCTCCAACATGGCGACGAGTTATAGCCTGATTCCATTCAAAATTGGTGTGGGCTAGTTTTTGGGGTCGGACATCATGACGTTTTTGTCAAAATTCATTAAGTCAAGATGGCGGGTCCAAGACGTGTTTTGTTATTATGGTCCGAGTCCATTTAAAATTGGTACGTGGGTACTTTTGGGGTCGGAGATTATCAATTTTTGTAAGAATTCAAAAAAATGATGGATTTCATGAATGACTAAAAAGAATTGAATAAAAATTATTTTAAAAAATCAAGACACGCTTTTATACAAATGCCCTAAAAAGGAAAAAATAATTTCACAGTATACCGCTTTCAATACTCTGTATTCGAAATCCCTTAGTACATTATGATAATTTTATTTCATTTATATTCTTTCTTAATGACTAGGTTCACTTTCATAATCTCGTATTACCAATCTTCCATTCTATTTGGTTTCACAACTTTTTTTAAAGTTATCTTTTCAAACTTTATCAAGTTGTATGGCACCTGATTCTGCCTATTCGATTTCACCAACAAAAAAAACTACAACAAACCGATAGTGCTCTCGGATCAATTGTGCCAAAAATTATTGATCAATAGTTTGTCGAAAAGTTGCCGAATCCAACAGATTGTGTCATCGAAAATTATAATAGCATTTCTCCTCATTTCTGTTCGATATATGAGAAATAATTCTACGGAAATTATCGAAAACTGCTAAAAATAATAAATATATTTCATAGAGTTATATAACAAACAATATTTTTACTGCGAAATTTCGAAAATTTTCTATGAAAAACATATTTAAAGAAATATAACTATAATAAATTATAAAATACGATGGAGGAATGCCTGCAAATGAAAAAAACAGTTTTTGATTTTCAGATTCAATTTTTTCACGAAATGTTCCCTTCAGCGTATTTTCAGAATGTTCTGATAGTTCGGGTAGACTATGGAAACGTAAGCGAACCTAAAACATCGACCTGTATTTCGGTGAAAGAACCAGTGTCGAGAAGTTGGGTAGTTCACCAGATTATATCATGTTTGAAATAGTTTCACTGTTGAAAAGGGAAACATTCTCAATTGAATATTGAATAGAAATATTTTCAATTTCAGATTTGTTCTTTACAGTTAGGCTCTTTTCAGAATGTCTATCAGATGTAGTTAATGTCCAGCGTGGCTTTAGCCGGAGAAGTAGTTGTTTTCTGTTAGACAGTCACAAAAAATATCTTCATTTTCGTGGGTTTTTGAATTCACAGAAAAATATTTCTAATCAATATTCAATTGGGAATGTTTCCCTTTTCAACATGAATACCCCACAAGAGGTCATCTTGACGATGGAAGATAGTGACTAAAGTTTATCTTTCAGTCGCAGATGATTCCACATCTGATTTTATGAACATCCTGTTCATATTTTCATCAAATCAGTTTTACTGTTTTCTATAAAGTAATTTTTTGTTTGTTTTTATTTGGAAAGAGGGAAAAACTCTTTTGTAGGAGAAAATCATAGTGGATCAATTCAGTTAGAGAAGTATTTTCCAATCAAATTTGCCTTTCATTGTTTTTTTAATACCAGCAGATGTCTTAGACTGGTATTTTTTTCCCAATCCATGAGAATAAGCTGTTTCTCAGTAAAATGAAGATTTTGATTGATCTTCAGTGGCAATCAGACGTTTCTCATAATTCTAAAGCCGAAAAATGTTAAATCCAATTTACTCTCCATAAAATTACAATTCTAATAATACTGATACATTTAGATTAACGATCTACCCCTTGCATAAGCTATACCGGGTGACAATTGGACTATAGCTATACCGGGTGACAATGCCTATATCTCCTTCACTTATCAACCGATTTGAATGAAATTTTGTTTATAGATATGAGACACTATTTCGGATTGACAGACGTATGAAAACAAAATGGCCGACTTCCGGTTCCGCCAGAATAGCCACCAACTTCGATTTTTCAAATGGAACACCCTGTATATTTGATGTTACCAAATCTTTATTTTACAATTGAAAAAAATTATTTCTCATTTTTTTTTTAGCCCAGGAAGCCTTGATCAGGTTAAAATCTATATTAATTTACATCAGTAACTCATAGTAATAGTCATTTCATCAATAAGATCAATAACAAATCCTACAGCGAGAATTGAAATTTTCTGAACGCATTTTTAACGAAAAAAATGTTTTTTTTAAATGTACCTACCGAGGGCCATCTTGCTATTCGATAGATAATTCAATCAAGAATTCAACGATATACATTATGACCACTTTCTTTTTGTTCAAAACGTAGAGAGTCATTTAACAAAATGAAATCAATCAGAAAAAATTGGTAGGTAACATGACATCTATTCATTCTTTCAAACTTTACTTCAGAATGGTAATAATGAATTACCAAAAATAATCGACAATATGTAATGATCATAAACCCATTAAGAAAAGTAATTTTAATATAATCAAACTGTTTGAATAAATCTAGCGATGAAACAGTGAAACATTCAACGTACAAATTATATCACAATACCATTATCCTGTTTTCAATAGAAGAGTTTCACAACCATCGAAGTCATTTTATTTATCAATGGCCAATGATATGTTCGGAGTGTTGCCCGTTTTCCTAACACATAGACTAGTTCTATTTATTGTATACCTCATCACATTTATCAGTTCGTGAGCAGGAATATCCTGAAATGCGCGCTCAACTCTATCTCTCAAGTTCTCCAAAGAAGTTGGTCTCCTCGAGTATATTTTGTATTTTATGTGACCCCATAAATAAAAATCAATAGGGGTTAAATCGGGCGATCTGGCTGGCCATCTGATCGGATCACTGCCGAACAATATTAGCATTATGTCCTACACCATCCTGCTGAAAAAATATATTTTCCCTGATGTTTTTTGTTATTTTGAATATTGTTCTCCAAGAATTGTAGATATCTTTGGCCCGTCAAAGGCCCGTTGAAAAGAATTGGTCCAGTGATTCTTTTCCCTATGATTCCTATCCAGACGTTGTATCCAAATATTTCTTGAAAATTACCTTCTCTCAGCAACCTAGGATTTTCTTGAGCCCAATACCTTGTATTATTCCAATTGAACAAACCATTATTCGTAAACCTAGACTCATCTGTAAACACTATCTTCGAGCCAAAATCATTATTCAAATCATGATGACGCAAAAGCCAATTACAATAAGTTAGTCTCCGTTCTGGGTCATTTTCATATAGATGCTGATGCAAACTGTATTTATAGAAGTGATATTTATGTTTTTTCAATACTTTTCTGGCATTTTCCCTGCTGATCTCACATTCAATTTCCAATTCTCGCACTAAGGCAGATGGAGAAAAAGTAACATATTCTGAAATATTAGTTTCCGCTTCTTCACTAACGATGAAGCGGATGTGGTTTTGATCAGCTTAGCATCATTTCCAATTTCCTGAAATAGGTCCTCGATGGGTGCCGTCTCAACGGATAACGAACAGCGTATAGCATACTGGCATTGACAGCGTTCTTCTGACATTCTCCGTATATCAATATCATATCAATTTGTTCGTTTCGAGAATAATGATAATTATTTTTTATTTCAAAAAAACTTTTTACAAACGAAAAGAGATGACAAGTAAAATTGGTATTTCTCTTTTGACATGATATTAATCACCTACAGTGATACAGCTATTGTTAAGAGAGGAGTACCACAAGGATCAATCTTGGGCCCCCTTCTGTTCTTGATATACATAAATGACCTATCCTTCACTATGAATTCCATTAACGTATCAACCATAATGTATGCGGACGATACAGCTTCTGGCATTGACATGGGAAAAGAGAAGGATACTGAACTCGTCCTTTCACTTATCTTGGAGAAGGCTAGGACCTGGTTTGAACCCAATGATATGCTATTAAACGATAGTAAAAGTAAAAGCCAAACTTTTATGAATTTCACTTCTGAAAATGCAAATGACCATGTAAATTCCTTGGGGTCATATTAGATACTAAGTTGCAATGGACAGAACATATGAATGTGTTATGTGGAAAACTCTCAAAAACAGTGTTCGCTTTCAGAAAAATTAGTTACTCACTTGGAGAATCAGCTGCATACATAACCTTTTTCGAACTGTTTCACTCTGTTCTAACATATGGAGCCCAAATATGGGGAATGCATTAAACTATTATCTACAAAAAATCTCAATCATTCAAAAAGCTGCCTTACGCAGTATAAAAAAAGTAAATTGGGATGCCAGCTGCAGACCAATATTTGAACAACTGAAAATTATGTCCATATCCTCGACTTTTCTGTACCAAAACCTACTGTTCATAAAAAAACATGAATGATTTTCAAGCACGATCCGATCTCCACAGACACGACAAAAGAAACAAATCTATGCTATTGCAACCACAAACTAGATTACGCAGACATACAAACAAAGATATTGAATGGTTCAACTCATTACCAACCAATTTTCGTGATCTGCCACTTTCCAAATTTTCAATTAAATTGAAAAAAATCTTTGCTGAAAACTGAATATACTCATGTGATGAATATTTCAAGCTAACCAAAGACAGAGTCATCTTCACAACAACCTAAAGATGAAATTTCAACTATGTATATAATATTTTATATTTTGATCTACAAATATTTTTATTCCTGTTTGGACTATTTTCCCAATTTTACTGTGACGTGTTTCAACATATTGTAAATATTTCTGAACTAAATAAAACTATACTATACTACTACTACTGTTTCCCATGATTCCACGGCTACCTTTCATTTCATCAAACCTAAACGGATAACTCATTGGAATTTGTAGGCATCATATAAAATATTGTACAAATTCAATAATTGATCGTTTTTAGTTTTAAACAAAAAAAAGTGGTACATGATGTATATCGTTGAATTGATAATTAAGTTCTCTATCAAATGGCAAGATGGCCCTCGGTAGGTACCGTTTAAAAAAAACGATTTTTTCGTTGAAAATGCGTTCAGAAAATTTCAATTTCTGATGTAGGATTTGTTATTGATCTCATCGATGAAAGGACTATTACTATGAGTTACTGATGTGAATTAGTATAGATTTTAACATGATCAAGGCCTCCTGTGCTAAAAAAAATTGACTTTTTTTTTCAATTGTAAAATAAAAATTTGGCAACACTGTCGTATGTAATTTGAGCCGTAGAATCTGGAAAACATCAAACATACAGGGCGTTTGAAAAATCAAAGTTGGTGGCTATTCTGGTGAAACCGGAAGTTGGCCATGTTGTTTTCACAAGTTTGTCAATCCGAAATTGTGTCTCATATCTATGTACAAAATATCATTCAAATCGGTTGATAAGTGAAGGAGATATAGGCATGGCCCTAGTCCCATCGTCACCCGGTATATGAGACCATTTTATTGTAAAAAGTAGTTCCTGGTTCTGCAAAAATCTATCATCCTAATCACTCCAACAGAATAATATTATTTCAAATTTAGACAGCTGCACCTATGATAAAATCGCCAGGAGAGAGGAGGAGAAACATATCTTTTAGACTAGAAAAAACATTGTTCTTGTAACTATATTTGCACATACATCCACAAGTTGATCTAACTGATACACATTATGAATATTATCCCACAATTCCGCACTCTCAGCATGCACCGAAGCTTCCCCTAACCCCCAACGAAAAAACACCAGACTAACTTCTTTCAGAACGCCGAAATAACCTATGCTGAATTATCTCTCGCCCGCCCACAGATGCCGCAAGTGATCTACAACCAACAGTGCATCCCCATGTCCGTCATCAGGCGTCAAGAGCCGACCGTGTATGCCCAGATAGACGTAAAGAGGATGCCGCCGCACGGCATGCAACCTCTCAGTCCGCCACACCCGTCGACGTTCCAGACGTTGCACCACCCACATCTGCCGCCCTACGTGCCGCGGCCCTTCAGGGACGATTCCATGCTGCACGAGGGCTCCGTCAGTTCCGAAACGCCTTTGCTGAATTCGAGGGACGCCAATGTATGTATACATAGGGTCACCATTTATGAAAATAACCAGAACTAGAATCTTTATTTTTGAGGAGTTTAGATTGTTTACTTCAGTCATTATATAATTATAATAATAATACTTCCAGAAGGGTTATTGATGGAAAACTATTGTTTCATTGCCAACGTTTCGAATTTCATTGAATTTATCTCCAGGGCAAAAAAAAAAGTTTTTCCAAGTTTGATACAAATAAAACTAATACATAAACACACACTTAAGATAAATGAAATAACTCCACATTGAATACGAGAAAAACGAATACAGTATACTATTAGTAGTTAAATGTTCCAGTTGTGGGCTGAGTTTGAAAAACTCATTTTTTCTAGATGGAAATAATCATCACTGAATTTTATGACACTAGAAAATAAATCAAAACGTGTATTCATCTTTGGCCCGCACATACGGGAATAAAATAAATTGCTCCATGATCCAACTAACCAATTATTATTTTTGTGCTATATGGGTTTATAGATCACTTTTCCAATTCTTATCAATTGGTTTGTTCAGCTTCGAGAAATCAGCGATTCGTAATATGTTTCTGACCGAAACCAAGATCGTCGTGTTTGAAGCTTATTTTTGTGGTAAAACACTCATTTTCGACACTTTTTTGGAAATGAAAACTTTCCATCTGGGAATCTATACAAGTGTAGAGAACAAGAATTAATTTTTCACGAATGGAAAAATATTCAATTAGTCAGTAACTAAGTATTGCTATCAACAAAATCGCTACAGTCATCGGCTATGCAATGAGTCCAAAGAGGAATATTTGGGAAATACTAGAGAAAAATCTGAGGAATCCGTTGAAAAAAAATCAAAAGGAATTATTCTGATATAAAAAAACCAAAAAGCAATAAAAGTCAGACATACAGTGCGCGGCTAACTTATGGAACAAATTCGATATTTCGCAAGCAATCTATTTTTGACAAAAATCCTGAAAGAGGACGATTTTTGTTTTTAAAGGGCGATTTTTTAAAATATATTCTAAAGAGGTTATCTCACTGGTTTTGACTTGGTGACGTAATCGGTATTTTTTTTTAAATTGAAATGGATGTCTTGTGATACTTTATCTGAAAGGTCTTTTAATATTGCATTCAATGGTAATAAATTATTTGATTTGTTTAAACAGGATGAACAAAAATTATTATTTTAATCAAATGTTGTATTTTGTTGGATTTAAAGTTATTCTCTTACTGAAAAAAAATATTAGTTTTTGTTCACCCTGTACAAACAAATCAAATTATTTATTATCATTGAATGCAGTATTGAAAGACCTTTCAGATGAAGTATCACAAGACATCTATTTCAATTTAAAAAAATTACTGATTACGTCACCACCTGACATAACCTCTTTAGAATATATTTAAAAAAATCGCCCTTCAAAAACAAAGATCGTCCTCTTTCATGATTTTTGTCAAAAGGAGATTGCTTGCGGAATATCGAATTTGTTCCATAATTTAGCCGCGCACTGTATAAGAAGATCCCTAGAAGAGATTGGGAAGCACTAAACAAAATTAGTCAAACCTACTGAAAAACAAAAAATGTCCACAATCTTATAAAATTTCAGTACATCGGCTATACAATGAGTCCCTAGAAGAGTTCTTTGGGAAACACAGAAACAAAAATTGGTCAAACCTACTGAAAAACGAAAAAAATTCACAATCTTGATAAAATTTTAGTACATCGGCTACACAATAAATCCAAGGAGGGATATTTGGAAAGACAAGAGAAAAATCTGGGAATCCGTTGAAACAATGAAAAGGAAAAAAATTAATGGCTACAATGAGTCCTAAAAGAGTCTTTGGAAAAACGAAAACAAAAATTGGTCGAATGTACAGAATAACAAAAAAAAATCCGCAATAATATAGCAAGAATTTTAGTACAACAAAAACTACTTATGAGTCCAAGGAGGGTTACTTGGGAACACAAGAGAAAAACTTGTTGAATCCATTGAAAAAATATGAAAAAAAAAATATAATAGGAATTATTCTGCTTGAAATAAAGAAAAAATAAAAATATTGACTCATAATTCCTAGAGATATACAGTTTGTATTGAAGGCTACACATATAAAAGTCTTAGAAGGAATCCTTTGGAGATACTAAAACAAAAATTTGCCAAAACTATAGAAATTAAGGAAACACAATCTTGCAGGAATTAGAGTCAGTTAAGAAGAAATTCTGTAGAATCCACAAAAATAAGTATAAAATTCTGCTATAAAAAAAGAACAAAAGCAATAAATATTGACTGAATATTACTAGATATCTACTGCATGAGAGGCTACACATATAAGAGGCCTAGGAGAGATTCTTGGGAAACACAGAAACAAAAAATGGTCATTACGAATCATTCTCAACCCAGAAAATGTGGAAAATCTAGTTTCGTTTCTGAATAGAACAAGTATATTGTACGAAATTTAGAATGTATTGTTGATATATTGTACCTCGCTAATAACCGAAATGGTTGAAAATATTCCACTATCTTTTTAAAATTTCAGTACATCGGTTTAAACAATGAGTCCATGGAAGGATATTTGGGGAAGACTAAAGATAAATCTGTGAAATCTGTTGGAAAAAATAAAAAGGAATTATTGCGCTAAAAAAACAGAAGCAATATTGCTAGACATCTACTACATGAAGACTACACATATGAGAGTCCCAGAAGAGATCCTAAGGAAACAAAGAAACAAAAATTGGTCAAACCTTGTGAAAAAAAAATGTCTACAATCTTGCTAAAATTTCAGTACATCGGCTTTACAATGTGTCCAAGGGAGACTGGATAATAATCTGAAAAATCTGTGGAATTGTTGGAAAAAATAAAAAGGAATAACTCCGCTAGGAAAAAAAACAAGCAATAAATAATGACTGAATTTTGCTGGACACTGCATTGAAGGCTACACATATGAAAGCCACAGAAGAGATCCGTGGAAAACCCAAAAACAAAAATTAGTCAAACCTACTGAAAAACAAAAAGGGATACAATCTTGCCAAAATTGCAGTACAACGGCTATACAATGAGTCCAAGGAAGACTAGAGAAAAATCTGAAAAACCTGTGGAATCCGTTTGAAAAAATAAAAAGGAATAATGAGGGCATACACAATTGATCTGCAAAGGTCGCAGTGAAGTGGCTCCTAGCCCATAAGCCCTGTACAAATCTAATTCTCATCGAATTCCTTTATTTTTATTTTTTATTTGTGGTGAAACCCTCAAAACTGATGACCTGAAAATCTGGTAAAATCGCCTATAATTAAATAAACATATGTTTTTGTACCATCGCGAGTATAGGATAACGTTGTTTCAGAGAATTATTTTTAGATCGGTGATGTTTTTCTAGGTTCTTCAATCCCTACTAGACGTGAATAGTAGCAGAACACCCAGTATTACCTCCACTCTGCCCAGGACAGTGACGGCAACAAGGTTCTGACCGAGTTAAATAGATTTCGAAGATCTGGTATATTTATAAACGAATTTGTAATTGTTATGATGACTAAATGAATGTTACCTCTATGTCAGGTGTTTTTACTGCTTCATTCCAAAAAGTGTTTTATATAAGGTTAATAAGTAAAGTTTTTATCGTTTCAGATTATTTTTATATTCTTCTCGCATCTACTACAAATTATTCCTTGTCGAGTTGATTTGAGGTGTATACTTAAGTCCTGTACATAAGGAAAACTTTTTAATTATCAATTACTATTCATAAAAAGTTCTGTTTCCTGAAAGGATAATATTGCGCTATAAACTTGAAATAGCATGTACAGGTTGGTCAGAAAATGGAAAAATTCACCAAGACTACCCTTAGTTTTTATAAAATATTTGAGAAAATGTTATAAATTATATCTAATTTCAAACCCTCAGTTTATTTTTTGTTAATGTATAATTTTTTTGACGCAGACCATACTTGTTGAAAATTATTGTTGAGGTAAACGAAAGATGTGTATAAAAAATATTGAGGATATTCCAATAGGTGTTTGTATAGAACGGGGATCAATTATTCGGTTTCAATTTATGCGTGAGTTGTTGAATTTGTTTACCATTCTAATATCTCAAATAATTCCAACTGATAATAATAGAATAAAAACATGACAAAATTATAAAAACGCATTGATAAGTCTGCATAAAGTATATTCAATAGCCAAGTCAAAACACACCATAAAATTGGTCAAATCGAATAAGAAATTCATTTTCATGCAATCATATAGTGTTCAATTACTAAAATCAATTGCCAAATAAAGTTCAATACAATGTTACTTGATGTTCCTGCGGCTACCATGCTGGAATCTATCCTTTTGGCACTAATTGGTTAGCGAAATGTATAGTGTTATTAACCGCACTGGTAATTTTTGTCAGGGTGACAATAAATTCATTGTCCCTGTCACGTCACCGAAGATTCCTTAAGAGCCTCCGCGCACTGGTGATATTTTGTCAGGGTGACAATAAATTCATTGTCACTGTGACGTCACCGAAGTTTTCTTGACTGCGCGCACTCACATCGACTGCGCGTACTTACAGTAACAGTCGTGCGATTTATTCATCATTCGTCAAGATGGAACTCAAGGGTTTATGGACCGTCGCACAGAGATCTTGCTTGGCTAAAAAACGGCCAAAAGTGGTCTAATTTGACATTCTCATATCATCCTCAAGAGAAGCGAATTGAATTTTTAAATGACCCCAAGGATACGCCACATTTAAAGTTAGTTCTTGAGTTCATTTTTCTGAAAGTTGCAGAGGGTTGAATTTGCATAATTTTGGAGCGTAAGCACCATACGTCTGAAGACAAAAAGTAGAAACAGTTGATTGGCTATAACTAAGGCAAAATAGTTTTTGGAAGGAACCTAAACCATCTGCGTGTAGGGTAAGGGCTGTGCTTTTACTTAGTAAGTAGAAGTAAGTAAGTAGAAGAGCTTTTCATTAGAATTGGTTTGACGTATCAGTTGTAAAAATCGGTTGATAACCCCCCTTCTGAATTTCATTACACTTTTCTGTAGTACCCTTTTAGAGCTCTGTTCAGAGGGGGGAGAGGGGATAGCATCGTTAAAATCGGGGGAGTCAACTGGGCGAAGGAATTTTTTTTTTTCGCATTCAGACCCTCAAATCGTACCCCGTCCTCTTTTGATAAGTCCCCTGGTGCAATCGTGGGAGAGAGGTGACATTTTGTTACCAATACACGCACGGCAATTTAAACCATACGGACGCGGTGACAGGGTACGCTGTTCACCAGGCATTTACGTATCAGCGCGCACCATCGTAGGTCCTAGTCTTGGTGACAGTGAATAGTACAGACAAATCACCAGTGCGGCAGGCTCAACTCGCGACTCAAACGAAGTCACGGCAACATTCGTTGTTCGTCGAAAGGATCCGAGGGTTAAATCGGGATAAACGATTGCATATTATCTATAAACGAATTTGTTAATTGTTATGATGACTAAAAATTTGTTACTCGATGGCAGGGAATTTCTTACTCCTTCCCATTCCCCAAGGTTTATAAAGGTTAAAAGTAAAGTTTTTATTCAGTCTTCAGATTATTTTAAATTCATTTTTCCATCAGCACAATTTAAACCTAATTTCGTTATATCCAGTTTTTTGATCCATACTTAAGTATACATTAGGAAAATTTTTTATTATCATTTACTATTCATAAAGTTATGAATTTTGAAATGGATAATTTATTAAATTATATTTACATTTGAGCACAGGGTGAGTTGATAAAAAAATAATCACCAAGAAGGGATTTACTTATTTTTATGTATATGGGGACAAAAATTATTTATGCTAATGGCCAAAGTGCATTAGTTTATTTTTTTTTGTTGTTTATTTTTTCTTAATTGAAAGCCATATTGGAAATAAAGGTACCAAACATATTACATAGTTTGTTTTTTAGCGAGTTAAATTATATTCATACCTCTTTTAATAGTCTTCGCCCTGATTCAAAGTTTTAATGCTTCTGAAGTGTTAAATCCATCTTTATTCTTATAATAGAAGAAAAACTTGACAAAGATTATATAAAACAAAGCATATATATGTTCATAATAGTAGTAATTAAATTTGTAGCCAAGTATATAGCTCTCAGACAGATTCAATTTTTTCTTCCTATCAACTGAAATCCTTTCTAGTTATCGGTATGATACAGGGTAGTCTTCACAATTTTATTTTCAGTTCTAAGTAACATTTTTCCATTTAATTTTTTGGCCACTCTGAACATGCTACTTCAAGTTTCAATGATCTACTATATTTTTTTCAGGCAGCAAAACTTTTTCTGATGGATTTTTTTGTAAAATTAATATTTTTTTATCATATGTAGAATATGGGTTCTCAGTTCCAAAAAACGAATTTTTCATTATGCGTTCCCAGTTTATCTTTGTAGTGGATTGTGAGAATATGAGATGAGATTTATAGAAATGTGTGTTTTTCCACCGAAATGTATAGAATATATGTATTGTACTTCAAGCAAAGACAATGATTGTAATTTCAACGTTTAACCGATCTTATGTACAGTGAGTCCACCAAAATATATAAAAGTCTCATTCATTGGAAAATGTTTCCAGAAGTGTCCACCAATGTTTGGATTTTTAGATTTATTATTCGATTGACTGATTGGTTACCAGAGAGTTGATTTATAGGCAAATCAATGGAGATTTTTTCGTGACAAAAATAGTAACAAGAAACCCACTGTGCCATCATACGATCCTGTTATGTTTTCTACTCATAACTATCATTGCCTAATTTGTTTCAAACATTTAAGATACAAAAATCGTGTTTTTTTTTGTTTTTCGTTGTAACATGAAAAATAATGAAGCAATCTCGATGCTGGACGATAGTAGAGAAACAAATTGCGAAAGAATTCACCTCAGTACGGGTCAATCAGATTATTAGTAATGGAAAAAAAACTGAAAAATTGGCGTTTTTTCAAAAATTCATAATACCGCCATTTTTTAAGTTGTAGCGCAGGCTCTCCGCGACATAAAAGTGATTGATATATACTATATGTGCGAAAAACTCGGGCGCTGTCAGATAATTAGTTTCTGCATTATTGCAATTTGCGGCGAAGTAGGCGAGTAATACTTGCAAACTTGACCGAAAACGGTCGAGCCCGTGGGAGCAGCTGAGTAGGGAAGAGCAGCAGAACGCGGGGAGGCGTATATATAGTAATACAAGCGCGCTTCCCGCAAATTATCAATCTTCACGTTCGATTATATCAGCAACTACTGGAGCTTTTTTCATTCAGGTGTAGCTGAAGGGTATGTAGCAATGAAATCCAACAGAAACTTCCTCGCTGATTATTTTTTAAAATCCGAGTGCGGAATCAGTTTTTGAAAACAAAAGTGAGATAGCTCCAGTAGTTACTAAGATAATCAAACGTGAAATTCATAACTTGCGCGCAGCGCGCTTATATATTCGCTTCCCCACGTCTGCTGCTCTACCCCCACTACTGAAAATATTATGATACGCCCGGCCTATATAGGGTGTTATGAATTAACAGAACACACCTGTAACACCAAGCTTTTTTTAGATTGAGAAAACAAGCATCGAGAGCATCGACTATCTGAGGATGGTCGAACCGAGATTATCTCACTAGAGCGGTCTATAGGAAATATCTCTTTCCTCTCTATACTGGAGCGTTGAGTTGTTTATGCAGGAAATACGTACCGTGTTTCAGAAAGATTCGAAAAATAATGATAAAATAATAATAATTCACTCATAAAAATATTAAGAATAGACATATATATTTAATGAAAGTTGACAAAAATACTTCATCCGTTCTATAAACGGCTAATATGAGACAATATTCAGAAAAACAAATGGAGTGTAGTTTACTTGAAGTTAATTTTACATTAGGCTACAAATCAAAATAGATTGACTAAAAACAATAGTCAAAAATGGCTGGAAATAATTATCTTTTGAAATCTTTGGTAACATGAAATTATGGAGATACATTTAAAGACACATTCGTATTATGAAAAAACTTCAATTTGCCCACACATAAATACAGAAAAATACATATGAACTTACTTCAACCATAGCCAACACTGTTCACTTGAGGTTTTTAAATGACAATTAGTTTAATTGGATTATTATTTCGAATAACTCCTCTAAAAATGTTTATATTATTTTCAACTCGCACGGTATATTAGGGTATCGTTGTATGGAAACGGTTTTCTATGAGGTCATGAACTATCGATTTGAGGTTTTTCGTTGACTAAAATAGGTAATTTTTTTAAAAATACTGTTCACTCGTGCCTTCACTTGGAGCGACCATTACTCGGTTGAACTTGATCTGAATCCAATTATTCCTAATGGTTTCTTAAGTTCACTACTTGACTACTATATTCATACTCTTCTCATTGTTATTTCACTATGTTGTGACCGAATGAATTCTAACCTCACTTTGAGAAGTACATGTTTTTTGATTCACTGTTGAATCAGTGTTGTTTATCCGAAAAATCGCGCCTTTTTATAACCCCTTACCCAGTCACGTGTTGACTGTGCTCCCCGCGGGCAAATATTCCTGATATCATGATTATCTTCCTCTTGTCAGCGGCTCCATGATTAATGGCTTGCTCTTGTCAACGCAAATGGGTAAAAACGAAGGAGTTCATCTCTCTTGCGATTGAATTATATTTGATGGGCTGTCATAATCTATAAATTCATAGCGTTTTTCTGTCGTCCTAAATACATGAAAACAGTTTTATGATATCTCATAGCGCAATACGATTAGGCGAGCTGTAAAAAAACTCTGAATTTATACTTTTGTTTACTCGTTAATTTTCCTAGATATGGCGATCAGCGGACGTGATGGGTTATTTATGACTTATGTGTAAAAGGGGTAATTTTTTCATAGGAATTCTTAAGTGCATTTAATTGTCTTCAGATAACGACATATTTGTAACTGGCATGTGCTTATCTATCAGCTTTGGTCGCGTATTTGTATTTAGAATTTATGTTCATTCCGATGGATATTGTTTCATGGCTATAAAGTTCGTATTAAGTAATATCATGTTGTTTCTTATGAATGAAAGTTTTCCTGTAATTATGGGGCCTGACAATTGATTTAACAGTGCTTGAGTTTTTTACACATAAAGTACATATCAATCACTACTATGTCGCGGAAAGCCTGCACTACAACTTGAACAATGGCGGTGCTATGAATTTTAGAAAAAATGCCGATTTTTTTCGATTTTTCTCCGTTACTAATAATACGATCGAGTCGAGCCAGGGCTCATTTTCTTGAATTTTGACCTTCTGCAACTCGTCCATTTAGATTGCTTCATGTTACAAGCGAAAAACGAAAAATAACACGACTTTTTGTTTATAACAAATTGTGCAATGATAGTTCTTTCGTATGACACAGTCAGTTTTCTGGTACAATTTTTGTCACATAATCAGTCATTTTCTGCTCTATTGACTGGCCTATTATAATGTTCTATTCGGTTCTTTGTTTTGATTAGAAATAGAGATGAAAATTTCAGTAGCCTGTAAATAAGTGAATTACTTCGTTGTTCAATTGTGACAACAACTCAATTACGAACTATATGAGAACTGTAAATTACTCGATATTTTTACTAGCCATCTATATAATCAAAATATTATTGTCATAATCATTTTATTACGAGACTGTTACTTAAAATGAAATATTCGTTGTATCCCAGTAAATATGTACCACCAAATAGCTTTGAACTTTTGTCCAATCTTCTTTTTGTGAATACTTCTATCGTTATAAGAGTTCATTTCACGAAATTGTACTGCCATGAATTGAGTATGAGTTTAGACTTGTATGAAATTTTCAATCAAGTCAATTACTTCCATCACAGATGTACCTGCTTACTTTTGAATAAAATATATTCCAAATTTGTCCAAACTCAAAATATCCTATTCGCGACTGCAATTTTTTGGGTTTCCAAATAATGTTTGGATGTCAATTTATCTTTTATACACAGGAAAATCTTTCATTCGGGAAATTGCATCATTCATAGAAAGTTATCAGGAAGTTTGCGAATCAATTCCAGTGAGAACAGAAAAAACAAGCAGTCTTCACCGTTGGGCTGGAGTTGTGTTTCTACAGGGTAAGTCAGAAATATGTGTGAAAATTTCACCCTTGAATAAAATGAATGTACTTTCAGAAAAATGTTATATAATTTCGTCAGATGATAGTTTATACAGGGTGATTTATCTCAACATGCGGAAACCTAGTCAGTGGATTGTCCCCAACGAAACCATAACAAAAATGAGAATAAATAAAATATAACAAAAAACATTCCGTAAATGTTTGTCTAAATGCGCCGCCTATCGGAACGCGGTGGCCTAGCCAAATGGATACTTATTGAAGGATCGTCATTCATTCAGTAGGTTTAGGACGTCTTCGTCAACTACGACTTTAGATTTATAATGAAAGCGAAGAGGGTGTGGCAAGATTTAGGATCACTTCAACAACCAAAAGCGCGTGTTAATATCTCTCACGGACCGGACACTACTCATCTTACTATGTTGCTTATGCGCGGACGGAATTTCGGCCTCTCTTTCAAACAACTTTAACATGTGCGATATTATAGTTACCGCACTTTCCTGTTCTGGTACTCGTGACGTCAGGTCCTCGAGTGGCGGTTGGCAGCGTGGTGAATGGTAGACGGCCTGGAACACAACTGATTATCTCTCAATCCTCTCGTGGCGATTCCTACTATCTAACCATTCCTCGAATCTACCGGGCCGGCGCAGTTCCTCTCTTTGTGGACTCTTCGGCGGGTTACGTCACTCTCGAGTGACGGTGTCTGGCAAGGGAACGGTCGTCGTCTGGATCACAACCAGTGCTCGCAACTCCAATTTCGGATCCCCTCTTACGGGTGGCGCAGTGTCGGATATTTTATCACCTGATTGCTGCCCGTGACGTAGTTGCTGACGTCCCTGGGTTTGACTCTCTGTGACGGTTGGCGATGTGGACTCCTCGCTTGCAGGCTGAAATGTATCGCTATGATTGTCAACACCGTTTGCTGGCTATGTAAACACTATATCAGTCGCGTCGCGCACTGTTTATGACGATAGGAAAAATATGGTCCAGTTAATTTTAATTCGCGGATTCAAACCTAAAATGAATTATATTTCTACGACTTCAAATAACAGATATATTTTCAGGGCTTTTGGCGCCTCCACCATATGTCATAAGTCTGTGGCCATAGGCGCCTTAAATGGGGGATGGTAGCTCTAAGATAAATTTCACGATAACCAGATTGTAGGAGATATAAATTAATATTCAAAAACAAGTACAAATTTATTCAATTATATGAATACATAAAATAATATAAAATAAATATATCTACCTCACTACACGAAGATCTCGCAATCGGCAGCAACGTAACTTTTATTGAGAACAATTACTCACTTCTCACTTCAAAATAATTCATAACTTCTAATCCCGCGATAGTACCAGCAACACTTTTTTTTATCCAACACACGTTGTCCGATGTGATTTATTCCCAAACAATTCGAGGTTCAATCACATTCAAACAAAATGAGTTGTACAAACATCTGAGTGTGCTAACCCTGATCAAGAGAACATCGGTCGATCAGCTTTGGAGGGTATATTTCTGACGATAAAAACGGTAAAATAGTTACTTCGTTACACAACATTTTCTTTCATTATATCACAGTTTCTGGCGATGTGAACAATTGTAATGTAGCAAAATAGATGTGAAAACAAAATTTTTGAAATTATTTCTCAACAGTCGCCAAAATTGACCATTTGCAAAAGAGGTTATATTTCCTGCAATCTGAATTCAGTATTCACCTGAAGAAGATTTGCAGATACAAACAATCGAAACTTTCAAATTCATTAAGAAAATGGACTTCCGATACGAGAGTAATCACGTTGGAGGTTTTGATGCAGACAAATTCAATAAACTACCTCGGATTGCTCTAAAATAGTGCAGAGGTTTTTCACATGGAAGGCAACTAAACCATTTTGAGGTAAACCACCCTGTATATTACGAAATTGTTATAAGATTTTTGTTTAGACTAACTCAGTTTCTTCGCAAGTTTTTCGACGTTGAATTTCAAATCTGAGTTTATTATTCACAAAATCAATTATAAATCAGTTGCAGCTTTACTAATTTTTTCGTATAATTTTTTTTGCTATCTGGCATATGTGTTAATACAGATTTGATACATTCAATTGAATGTCATTTTATTGAAAAGTATTTTCGGGTCCCATTAAAAATATTTTTCCTGTGATATTTCCATAGATTGTTGAAGTGTTTTTCATCAATTGGAATGAAATTCGCAAGACTTTCAATACATATATTTTCTATTTGTTCACAAATTTGAGAAGGTTATTTTTTCATTGTTATTTCCTGCAAGTGATGGAAGCAATTTTCGACTTGTTCAAAAATTGTAATATAAAATGAATGTTGGATGTCCGTCCAATAGCAATGCAAGTACTCACTTGAAATATTCTTCTGGCAATTGGAGGAAATCGCAGCAGTATATTCGATAACATATGGGTGATCTACTGGAAGATTTTTTCGATTGGGTTACTGGTATATTTTCGAAATGAGAACATTCCTTAAGGATGTCTCGATAGAAAAGGTGTAGGCAGAAAAAAAAATTATTTCGGTAAATTCTAGTAAGTCTATGAGCTGAAGGATTTGAATATCCATCTCATCCACATAAAAATAATTATACATGAAAATGCTCACAGAACGGTAATAATGTTAAAAATGAAATAAAAATAGGTTGAAGAATGAAAACCAATCCCGAATAAATGAAAATGCCTTCGATGATAAAAATCCTGATTATGAGATTTTTTGTTTTGATCCGTACCAGAAAGTAATAATCTTACTCGGAAAATCACGAATATCAATATTGTGAAAAGACATGGTACTTTCCTAATTAAATTGAAAACCAGTTTGATTTTTCATGAAATTACAGTATGTTGTTCTTGTGGTCAAAACGAAAAGGGTTCGCCACTGTGCCAGTTATAGTCTACAGGGTGACCAATTGAATGGAAATTGTGTTTCCAAAGGAGTCCCTTTCCTTTATTCATCAGATAAGAGTTTATATGTGGAATTATAGTCATAAAAACGTGTTTTTCCATATGAGAATTATATATAGAAATACTGAAATAGCTAAACAGACAGGAATATCATTTGATTTTCTTGTTTAGTTGTCATTAAACAGTCTTGAAGCTCCACTGAGGCAAAAGCTAGATGAAATATCGAATATTATCAATGAGTTTCGATTTTCAACATTAGATACACATCCTAATAATATATCGAATGGATATCAATTTGCTCTCTTGTTTATTGCGGAACAAAATATAGGTGAAAAACTCGCTCCCGTATTAAATAATAATTTTTTATGAGACCAGAACGGTTGTGGTCCCGTTGCTACAGTTATGAAAAGTATCTGACGCTATAATTCAAAACTTTCGAAATATTCGATATATCAACATTTTAGTTGAAATAGTATGTTTAATGCCCTTGCATACCCGTGGATAACGAGTGTTTAATTCCAATTTATAACAAACTACAGTTGTTTAAAATTCGAAAAAAAATTAACAAATTCAAATTCTATTTTTTGTTAAGTTCGTCCAAATTTTGGGAACCGCGAAACATCGAAGTTTTGGTAGAAAAAATATTTTTTCATATTTTTTTTTCTAGCTTATCGTAAAAATTACAAAGGAAATATTTTTGAATTCGTCTTCAGGGTCCTGTAGTCATATGGGTCCTGTAGTCATACTACAGTAATATAAAGAGTGGGACCCACCAGAAACATACATAGACATAAAATATATATCAAATAAAATTTTCAGGACAACAGCTCTTGTACTTATACACTGTATATACAGTATGGCCGCTGAAGTTCTACTAGGGGTAAACTTATTATTATTCAATTTTAAGAAAAATAAATACTCCCCATAAAAAGTTCGGATTCTCCCAAAAAGTACTCTAATCGATTGTTTCTCATATTATAGTGTCGAAAAGGTGAAGGCCCAGCAGTGAAGTACCCGCATTTGTAAAAACATCAAAACATTATTTTTGAATAAGTTGTTTAGAATTTCATACAAAAATGTGAAGTCACAACCACCCAAGAATAAATTTACTTGGTTGTCATTTTTATAGCTTGCTTAAAAAAATTGAATTTCTTCAAATAAAAATGATGTTCACCTACCAATATGATCGCATTTTATGTCAACGGGGTCATGAAAAAATCAGACCTTGATGGCTGTGTATATTTGAGAATAAAATTAATTTCTAAACAATTTTTCTAAGTAATATTCTTCTATATTCCAACAAATAAAAGTAAATAGAGCTCTCCCACTCTACAATATGAGTTTTTGTTTCTTGGAGTGAAAGAGCATAGCTTCTTATGAAGAGTCACTTTGTTTCATAAAATTGTTGCCTTTGTACACAACTTTAGCGGATACACCGCATATACAGTGTCTATACTAAAAGAGACATACTAAATAAAAACCTATGTTTTTTTTTTAAGTTTGTTTTTTTTTTAATTTATAAAAACAATATTTTTGAACTTGTGTTTAGTTTCTTTCATAGCTCTGTACATAGTGACTAATTATATACATATATATACAATTTTAATGAAAAGTTTTTGGTATATAAAAATCATCTAGAAAAATTCAAACAACTCTTCTGGAAATTCAATTTTAATTTCATTCAAGGCACAGACTGTGTACTTCTTAATCACCCTGTACAGGTACAATCTAGAGCATATAATAGAAAATGCTTATTTGAATCGGCAGAAACATTTAAAAATATTAAAATTTCATTAAAATCAAACTGGTTGATATTGAGAATTTAGTTCCTGAGATCATAGATGGGTTTTTAATGATTTATTTACTAGAAAACACTTTTATAATATGAGGATGTATCATATCTCTTTTATAACTGATTTTTTAGAAAGTTTTTTCGATCTGTTTCTGTTTTGTGTGGTTTGATGTACATCTTCCCATCCAACTATCCTCTCTTCTGGTATACTTTTTCACATGTCCTTGCATCTCAGTTGTGCTTCTTCACTTGTTTCTATTATGTCTCTTAATTCGATCCATTTTAGGTTTATCCTATATTTTTCTGTCATTCTCCATGTTCCAGCTCCTTATATTATTACTGGTGGTATTATTTTCTTTGATATTTTCATTTTGCTGGATTTTGGTATCTACTTTATTCCCATAGATGAAGTTTTTATACTGTTTCAATAGTTTCCCTCCGGCTGTTACCTTTTCTTTCATTTCTTCTTGCATTCTTCCATTTTCTAATAGTGTCGCTTCCATTTATTTGAATTCCTGCACTGGATCTAATTTTTCTCCCCCTTCTTCAATAACATGTGTTACTTCGATTTTCCTATTACCATAGGTTTTGTCTTGTACTTACTATTCTGCATGTTTATTTTTTCCAGCGATTTCTTCTATATTTCAATGACCTTAAGTGTTTTTCATCCTTCGCTATGCCATCGGCGTAGCACATCTCAGATTAAAGTATAGTTTCCATTTTCCAGTAACCTATCTCGAAAGGTTCCATCCCCTTTTTTTGCTTCTTTCAGAGCCTTGTCCAGTACTAGTTTGAACAATCCTAAAGTCGTTTAGCTTTAGCTAAACTTCGCCTATTATGTAATATTGAAATATTAAATAAAAGTCGATTATTATTATTATTATTATTAAATAATTTTCAATCTTCCTTGTCTTGTTGCTAGGTTCCTTCAGATAAGATCTGTTTACCTTTTATTAATGATTCTAAGGTTTTTCTTTGTGGAAGTATCTTCCATACGTCTTTTTTTTTATCTCAAAAAATCTTTTTCAGATCGATAGAACACTAAAGTATTTTTTTTCTTGTATGCCTTTCTTCCTATTTGTCAGATTATGAAAGTTGCCGGACCCAAACTGTGTATCCTCAAATGTCTGTTCTAGGACAGTTCCCTTTTTTTTCCAGTATCATGGCGTAGGTTTTTGCTAAAATACCTGTTGTCCAGTCCTCCAGTGCGTTCTAATTGGTGTTTTCCGAAGTGACGGTGCATTTCAGATATATTTGGTGAGATGTTGATAAGTGATGTGATATTTTTTTTTGCTTTCCATTCCGTAAATGAATATTGTAATTAAAATGAAGAATTCAAATATTGTTATGGTATGGAAATATTAATAATATCCATTATACAAAAGGCATTTATCGGTATCATAAATATTTTTGTGACTTATTGATATCCCGGAACATTGGTTTATTTTCCGCCCACACCTTATGAGATAATCCGTCTTATGTGATTGTATATATGTACATAGACTGCTCAAAGAGTATGATTGTTACACAAACTTGTTTCTTGACGTTTTTCGTTATTCATGGCCGAAAATTTAATTACATGTAAAGTTTACCATTGACTTGGACAATAAGGTTGTTACTTTCATATGTGTTCGATTATGCAGTTTTGAATAAATGAAGATATAAAAAGTTTTTGAAGTGGCCTTGTCTATAAAACCTAGTTATCTATGAGATAGTGTGTGTAGTGTTAATATGTAGGTTTTTGTATATATTATGTGTTGTATTATGTATGTAATTATTCATAAATTATCGAAGAAATAAAGATATAAGAGAAAAACTGGTCTCCCTGTATTTATCTAGTCAATAAAAACCTTGAGAAATGCTGTATCGACTGTATCTCATAACAAAATCATATGCCAATATGTCGAATCCATCAAATTGACTTCCCTCTCGTTGTTGCTTATAATTTCCATGTCTTCTGCCATTTTCAACTTTAATTATTTCATGAAGATCCAGGAATTCGTTAGAAATGGATATTACACGAACAGGGGCCATGGAACGAAAGCGTTCATACTTGGCTTTCACTATAAAAATGCTCGAATTGGTGAATATGTGGTCTGGGAAAAGTGGTTTCATGAGTTTGGTGAGAGAATATTATGCTATGATCATAATAGTTGGGTCAACTTTGGCGATCATGACTGATTTTTTCCTGCAATTTTACGGTAAGTTTGGTTCCCCAAATATCCACTTCTTGGTCTCCTTTCACTGTTATTTTCGAGAGTAATCCTAAGGTTCACATACATAATATATTAATAAATATTAGGTAAAATCTGGAGAAATTTCCAATAGCTGGCAATACCGCCAGGGGGATTGTTCGCTATAGATGAACCTTTTACATTTGATATTTGTCGCAACTTTAGAGGTCAATCACTCAATTGTCTGGGCGTATTTTGTCTGATTTGGTTATTTGCCTTGTCATTGAGATTATTAAGTTTATTGACATGAAATTTTTATTATTTTTTATTTATTAGTGAAAAAATGATTGCTCCATGTGTATGGAGCAATGGGATTGCCAGTTTTTTATATAAATTTGTATGTTCAATTATTGGAAAATCATGTGATTTCAGGAAAAAAAAAATTATAAAACTTTTTTGTTCTAAATGTTGTACTACATGCCCTCTGGAAGGAACACATCATTTTCGGAACCTTGTGATGATCACGAGCTATCAAGTATTTCTAATGTCTCCCTGTGTAATACCCAAACTGAAGAATGTCGCCATAAAAAGGAAACTACTGTTTTATTTTCGTCCGAAATTAAATTAGACAGCAAGAGCTTGACAAAGAATGTAACATCTCGTAAAATATCAAGTCACTATCACTTGCACCGGCACACCCAAAAGAGTCAATAATTATATTTTCAGACATTCCTAACTAATTTTATGGTATGTCTCAACAGATGAATCACCTTAAGCGGCGACTTCACACATAAGAAATTCCTCCCTCCACATTAAATTAGATCGTAACTACGCGCCGACGATCTCAAAGTAAAGAATAAATAAATTAGTGGGCAGCTATTGACACATGGCCCATATGTCAGCGGCGGTCTTTCTGAAACGATAATAGGTGCGGTTATAACGGGAAGGAACTTAAGAGGTTATGTAAACTATAATAAAAACTTTTTAACAAAAAATTAAAGCATGACTGCTTTAACCATGTGGTAATTTGTCCTGTCAAATTTTAAATTGTTTAAACTAAGCTTCTTAAACAATATGTGCTTTTACAATTGTTTAATTTTTATATATATTACTAGTAGTGTTTCATAGTAATATGATTTTGAAAAGTTCTTCAATCACAAAATGGTGATTAGTTCGCTGTCTTCACTTAACCTCACCTTACTGTCTTGATAATGAAAATAAACATTTTCGAAAGCTCGACTAAATAAGAAAGAGTTTTTCTTTTTTCATTGGCCATTAAATTTGACTGCAACCTCAAGGAATATCCTCTCTACAAAGTTTATTTCAAATTCATAGTTTTTTTTCAACTAGTCCAGTCACGAGACTACCCTTTCTTCAACTATATATATATATATATATATATATATATATATATATATATATATATTTATAGACTAATAACGCTCAGTATGGTTAAGGCTTAGCTTTAAGAAAAATACGAGCAATCGTAAGATTGGTTGGTCAGACGAGGGGTATTTACTTCTCAAACGGTCACCGGTCATATCAATGGTGTTGCAGGTGTGGTGTGTTAATTCATAACACCCTGTACATGGCCAGTCATATCAACACCCTCATATTTCAATATATTTTTGCAGACGAACATGCCCATTTTACAACCATAATAGAAAGCCTCATAGGGGGTAGTGCCCTCCTCAGTGTGATCTACGTGTCGATGTGTTTTCTTCTAAAAAAGCAAGAAATCAAACGCCTCATCCACGATCTGAAAGAATTTGAGGAATATCTTCCCCAGGAAGGCATTGATGAAGCAGAAGTTTTACACGAAATCGTTCATATTATACGGAATTATCGGAAACGGATTATATGAAGCTTCGCCTTTCATGTCATTCAGAGATTGTAGAGGGGACAGAACACAACATATGATCGAGATGGGAATACCATGTAAAGTGATAGTCAGATATGTTTTACCTTTCAAATATGATGTGTCTCCGTATTATGAAATAGTCATGTTGGAGCAGGTCACAGTTGCTATTTTGGGTAAGTTGAAGGAGCATTTCTTTGATTGGAATACAATGCAGTGGTATTTTATAGCCCTGAATCTCGATGAAATCGAATTCGAGGTGATGTCCAAAAAGCTCAGAAAAAATCAATTCTGTCTGTTGCTCTTTTGTAGTTTTATATGTATCGGGTGAAACTGAGATTCAATCAGTTCTGAATGAGTGAATGGGTCTTTGCCTGCTGGTTCAAGAGTTTTCAACTTTTTTATTTTCTCCTCCAAGTCTAAGCCAAATGAAAAGACTGTATTAGAAGGAATATTTCCTTTAGACTCTTTGATCTTCTTGAATAAATTGTTTGCTTACTACAGATATAGTATGAAGGAGGTGGGTGAGGATATTTCATTCGGATGCAGCCGCTTTTCATTATTTTTTATGATATCCACTATATCATTCAACGTTATATTCGACACTCTTGAAAGAGACCACTGCCAAAATGATTTCGTTCAATCTTTTTCATGCGGGAAAAATGCAATCAATGAAACCCCGGTCACTTTAGCAACAAATCCAGCAATATTTTTATATTATACCCCATATTCTGTCACAACGTTCATAAAGGAGAATAATTGAAATCAGAGATATCATGAAGGAGGATAATGCACGATTCCACCAACAGAAAAAAATTACCGAGCGTCGGGGGCGGGTTGGCCTCAGAAGTATTTTTATTAGAATTTCTGCCACCACCATATTTTGTCAGAGCGCCCATATGAAGAGAGCTAATGCATGATTCCATCAACAGAAAAAAATTACCGAGCGTCGGGGGCGGTATAGCGCCGGCAATATTTTTATTAGAGATCCAGTCACCAATATATTTTGTCAGAGCATTCATGATGGAGAATAATGAAGTATTTTATTATTCTCCATACGAAATATGGTGGTGGCAGGACCTTCAATAGAAATATTGCTGAGGCCAACCCGCCCCAGACGCTCGGTAATTATTTTCTCTCTACGGAATATTTCATTATTCTCCATCATGAACCCTCTGATGAAATATGTTGGTGGCAGGAACTCTAATAAAAATATTGCTGAGGCTAACCCACCCCCGACGCTCGGTAATTTTTTTTCCGTTGGTGGAATCGTGGATTATCCTTTTTCATGAACGCTCTGACGAAATATGGTGGTGGCAGGATCTTTAATGAAAATATTATTGCCGCTCTCCCGCCCCCGACGCTCCGGAACTTGGATTTTTCGATGACAACGCTCATTGTTCTCTCTCAAGAACGCTCTGACGAAATTAAAAATATTGCCTTTGCCAAACCGCCCCTGACGCTCAGTGATTTGGATTACTTGGTGACATTTTCAGTTATTCTCCTTTATGAACGTTCTGACAGAATATGGGGCTAGCAGGGTTATATACAGTGACCAATAATTTTAAATGGAACCCTACGGCAAGCGACACCTCTTTTAAAAGGAATCGGAAGAACCTATTCAATGATACTAATTTTGTTTGTGTTTATGGCAGTTTTGGCAACTCGCTTTTAAAAAACGCAAAGCTGTGATGAATTAAATCAGTTAATACTAAAATTCCAAATTCAAGCTCCGCCTCCGGATAGTTGTCAAATAAGCTGACGTTTTTGTTAGTCTCCCTACTTCGACGTTTTTGTAATTGTCCAAGTTTCTGTACATTCAATAATTTGTGTATTGTTGATCGAACGTTTAACTGTTTTAGCAGCTTTTGGTACTTTTAATATTTTTGTACATTTTAATAATTTGTTAAACTGTTGTGAGCCGAACGTTTAAGTGCTTCAAGAAGCGAAATGTTACGTGCTTTAGGTGATAAAGTAGCAGCGATCCTAATTCTTGGTGAAACTGGACAAAATATTCATGCAGCAGAACGCATTTTTAATGAGAGGTTTCCCGATCGCCCCATTTTGAGGACTTATTTAAGGGAGCTTATTCGTAAGTTTGAAACAACGGGTAGTATTAATGATGCGAAACAATCTAGCAGACCACAAATTTAGGATGAGAAAAAAATTGATATACTGGCAGAAGTAATAGTTAATCCTACTTCAACAACTCACGTTGCATCAACCTGTGAAGTCAGTCGGAGTACAGTACACAGGGTGTTGAAAAAAAGCAAATTTCATCCATACAAATTAAAAATGGTTCATCAACTCTCAGACGACGACCCAGACCGAAGACTAGAATTTTGTGAAAATATGGAAAATAAAATTAACCAACAGCCAGACTATGTCAAAACAATTTGTTTCAGTGACGAAAGTACTTTCTATCTAAATGGAAATGTAAATACACAGAATGTGAGGTATTGGGGTGACGCAAATTCTCAGCAGTTTCGTGAAACACATACCCAATTTCCCCAGAAGGTGAATCCTGGAAAACCACATCAATAATATAATAATAATAATATTTATTGTCGTCGTAGGATCCAATTGGACATTGACATGGTCAGTTTCAATATAAAATTAAATTAAAATACAATGCAATAAAATATGTTAAGTACAGATGCTCAATATCAAGTCATGACAATTTCAACATAATATAAACATTCTTGTTTGTAGTTAAAATTAAATAAATAAGGTAAGTTAAAAGCCTCTATAACACGTCATTAGAGGGTACCCTCAACACATACATTATTGAGTGGAGTAGGTTAAGAAATTCATTATCATGAAAAGGGACACATAACACATACATTCAAACATAAAAACATTTTTAAAATCAGGTGAGGCTGAGATACTCTTGAACAGAATAGAAGCAGTGCTCCAGTAAGTATTCCTTAACTTTATATTTAAATGAATTTATACAATTAATTGATTTGAGGTCTCTAGGTAGGGAATTGAAGACTTTTATTCCTTTATATTCTGCCCCCCTTTCAAATGATGCTGAATTGTGCATTGGAATTCTCAAATTATTGGAGGAACGTAGTACCCTATCGCTGGAAATATATCCATCCACATTCCTCATAAATAAATTTGAGTTACTTTTTACAAAAATAAGTAGCCTATATATGTAGAGAGAGGGAAGTGGTAGTACACCAAGTTCTTTAAAAAGCGGTCTGCAGGGTTCCAAAAACTGTGTTTTTAGCATACACCTTATAACACGCTTCTGTGCCAAAAAGACTCTATCAGCAAGATTGGATCCTCCCCAATCGTTGGGCCTCTTTTTCTAAATACTAATTTAACTGGTGAGGTTTATCTGGAGCTGTTGCAAAACCCAGATGAATTCGGCAATTTGGATTTTTTATTTTTTTTTCACTGTCAGGAAGTGAATGGAGGTCACTTCGAGCAATTTCTTTAAGTAGATACTGATCTGTTAATTAATATCATACTGAATGGAATTTAAATTTCAATGTTTACTAATGAGCCATTAAAACTGCCATAAACACAAACAAAATTAGTATCATTGAATAGGTTATTTCAATACCTCTTAAAAGAGGTGTCGCTTGCCATAGGGTTCCATTTCAAATTATTGGTCACAATGGCCTTGTGACGTCATCTTTGACGATTTCATCATCTATCATCACTAGTAGGGAAGTTTACAACCTTTAATATTCAGTTTCCAAATTTCACTTGTTTATGTATGATCGTCCAAAAATAAGAGGGGGGGAGCGGACTTTTGAGAAGCACTGTATATACAAATATTGCTGGATTTATTGCTGAAGTAACCGGGGTATCAATGAACTCGTTATTCACTTGGGGAACAACAAATGATATATTGGTTAAACTTTTCTTCAAATTCTCAAATCTATATCCAACATATGCCATTCGATCGAAAATCACTAATTTTTGTGATTTACAAACTATACAGAGTGTATTTATCAGGTTCTCGTGATGAATTGATGAAGAAGTTATTCAGATGCTTCACATTTGCTAATTTATCAGGAATATGTTTTGTCCTTTTTCTTTATAAATATTGAGTTTTTCCATTTTATTTCAAATAGTTTTGTTTGAATTATTCTGATTGAGTTTGTAGGATAATATATATGGATGAAAATATTTCTTTGTGTTGGGTTTTCATATTGAAAAATATATTTCATCTAGCAAAAATAATTATTTCTTTTATTGCGAAAATTATTTCTGCAGACAAAGGAAGTGATTCCTTGAATGAATTTAAGCTGCATGTACGAAAAATATTTTTTATTTCATGGATATGTAGCATTATTATTATGCTTTTCATCTTTCGAAAAAAACACGGAGAAAATCTAATTTCAGTGAACCATTGATATTTTTTGTAACAAACGAAGCAAAAGTGCATTCCATTTTATTTTCCAGGTACTATCGTTGTCATGACCATATCAATGTTGGTATGCGGAATCCTTACTCACATTGCTGCCAATCTGAAGCATCTTAAAAAAATGATAAGATACATATCCCAAGTTGAAGGCGATAAACTGAATGATCACATAAATGTTTGTGTCAAATACCATACAGTTATCCTGGAGTAAGTTCGAGAACCGTATTTGCTCTATATAGATGGGGTTGGAGGAATAATATCCAGAAAATATAATAACAATTCAGTCTTCAACTTTTTAGGAGAAATTGTAAGGGCAATTTGAAAAATGCAGAAAGTTCGATGAATAATGAAGAGGTTATATTCCCTTTCATTTTTCCTAAAATACTCGTACACCACTATGATAATAATAGTTTTCCCTCAAAAATATATACTCACAGCAGCAATTGGTCGTTTTGGGGAAATTATTAAGAAAGTGTTATTTATTTTCCGAAATAACATTCTCTCAATTGAATATTAAATAGAAATATTTTTCTGGGAATAAAAAAATCCACGATAAAAATGAAGTTATTTTTTGTTAATGTCTAACAGAAAACAACTACTTTCCCGGCTAAAGCCACGCTGGACATTGAACTACATCTGATAGATATTCTGAAAGGACCCTAACTCAAAATATAGTGACTAAAGTTTATCTTTTTAACTATGACATTTATTATACCTATTTCATTATATTAATCTAGTGTAACGGCTTGAAAAAATATAACAGGAAATAAAAAATGTCTGTGTTTTTCAAGGGTTTCAGATAAAACCAACAATGCCTTCAGAACCATGATGTTGATTCATATAACTTGGACAAGCTTCATAATAAGCGTTTTAGGCTTTGGAATTATAATGGAAACAAACTTTTGGAATACCCTGAGGTTCATCATGCATTTGGGAGGTTGGCTGGGTATGCTGTTTTTGGTGTGTTTCTACGGTCAGATTTTGATGGATAGGGTTAGTTCACAGGTTACCATAACATTACCAAAAATACCATCTAGAAATTTCAAATTTTTGTTTTAGTAATAAATTATATCTAATTGCCATAACTGCGTTTTGAATTTCAATTGTTAAATTTTGTTAAAGTTTCAAATGAGTATCAAATTCAATATTTCATTGTCACATCAAAGTGATTAGTTCCTTGATAGCCTTCAAAGTATGTAGTTCGATAAAAAACAAGGAATTTTGACATTGAAAATGGGTATATAACTCTATTTTGAAGTCATACATTATTGTTATATATCTTATCTAGGGGTGTGATGGATTCTGTAAACCATATGTCGTTTATCTTCTTCTTCACCTCATAAGGTCCTTCCCAAAACGGTGCTAGTTTGGGGGATACACCTTCTGCCGTGGATTGTACAGCCAAACCTGGTAACCTTCCTCCTGAATTTGCTTTCAAATCATAACGAGCTTTGATACTGTCACTTGACAGTAACCCCTCTTCCGGACTGTTTCGTGGCATGTGCGAGATAAACAACGCAGGGCGTATTGTATTCATTTTCGTAACAATAAACCCAAACACACTTACATAACAAATAAAAAATCACCTTTTTCGATTAATAACCATGGCAAACTCTGAGTCTCACTGTATATAAAATGTCACACGAATAGGCTTTTCTGTGTCTGTAAAATCATTGTGCAAAACATAACCACTTTTATCTCTATAGAACCGAACACAACCTAAAAACAATGAAATTAATCAGGAATTTTCTAGAAAAGTTATGTTGGTGGGACATCAAAGCCATTGAAAGTGCGACAAAATGAACATAATAAATTTATTGGAAATCGGAAAATCGCAGCTTCAAGGCTACCGGAGATTCGTTGATAGAATTAAAAATGGTGATGATAGAAAGAAATCGCAACTAACTAGAGATAGGCAAATAATACAATGTTATTTTTATAAACTCATCGAAGCACTTATAGATTTCCTGATTAATTTTCATATTTTTATGATGAGGATTAGTGTCTTGAAAAAAAATTTCAACATATAGTTTTTGCTGCAATTATGTTGGCGGGACATCAAAACCATTGAGTTCACCAACATCAATTTTTCATTAAAAATCGATTATTACCTGAACCATTTTCCTTTTTTTTCATGTCAAGAAAGAGGGTCCTACTCAAAATAAGCAACAACATAGAGTTTAAAGTAAATCGAAAAAAATAGTTCTGTACGTTCCTATGCGATATTTTGCTGCAATTTTCGCAGAATTGAGTTTTATTTCAATCAATTGAGTCATTTTCGGAATTCAGTTATATTACTTCATAAAAGCCTAGTTTTTGACATACAGATTTAAAAAATAAATGAAAGCATGCCAGTTTTGACTCGGTACAGTGAAAATGCAATACAATAAAATATCAGTATATTTTCTATCAAATTGATCTCTTTCATTATATGTGGAAATTATTATACTTTAATGGGTTGGTTTTTGCAGTTCCATACATGTCTCCTTATTACAGAGTACTGACATTTCCGAAGCAGTTTATGCCACAAGATGGTACGAAAAATCTCCGAAAATTCGAAGAAGCCTAGTTTTAATTCTGTTGCGTTCCCAAAAACCCTTGGTTCTAAAAGCAGCTGGGGTGAGAATAATGTCGTTGTCAACTTTCCTGGGAGTGAGTATATTCTAAAACTTTCCACATAATTAATTAGCTTGTGAATTCCAATGGGAAAATCGAAAATCATTATCTGTTGTGCAAGATCACTCAAGGTAGAACTATCTTATGTGAGTTGGCTTGGAGTCATCATACTCTACTGTGGCGGATACATATCCGAGCAGTTATGGCTCATGGCAATACCAAAGTGATCCATTGATCACTAGCAGCAGACTTGTAGATGCCGTTCAAACTTAATTCATTCATAACCATTGCATATATATAAGCCAGTTTATTCTGAGAGTCCACAGTAAGTCAGAAATGAGCCTATTATGAGTCATAATGTGGATGACTCAGAAAGCATCCTGGTAATTCTGATGAATAGAAGTTTACTTAGGAATGACCCATCACTTGCTATCTTGTTCTAAATGTAGCAGTTCCAAATTGATAAAACGATCCAAAGTTCGCTCCAAGGTGACTCATATCACTAGAAAGAGGGACTCACATCTGACGCACAAAAGGCTTACTCATATCTGATGAATGTACAAAGTTAGATATGAAGCAAATATTTTGCTATAGTAAGAAGATTGATTTTGCTGTGTTCGGTATAAGCTGTATGAGTTTATTTTGAGTCATCATATCCCACGGTGAGTCATCATATCCCACGGTGAGTCATCATGAGGAGTCTATGATGACTCATATATGAGTAAGAATCATGACAGTTGATAACCCAAATTTCATAGGTACGTAGGAAGTGACTCGTAAATGACAAGAAGCTTCTAGTTGACTCAGCCAACTGTTTTTCAACAAAATCAACAGTTTTCAATCTAACGGCAAAAAAACATGAAAAATTCATTAATAAGATCAAACTTTATAATTTATGAGCAATTTGTCTATGTGGGTCATTACGAGTCCACATCATGTGCCACATAAGCATCAGTGTGCGATTCAAGATACACCTGGTGACTCGTAGATGACTGGAAGTTTACCTATAAATGCTTTTTGCTATTTTGTGAGTGACATGCTTAAGATGTCAATAGTAAATTGATGATTGCAGGACCACAGTTTACTTGAAGGAGACACATGTCAGATGCACGAGAGCCTAAAAATTGTAAAATGACGCAAACATTTTTCTATAGCTCACATTATGGAGTTTCAAGATGATCTAAGCTATGACCATCATGAATGAGTCTGCCTTGAGTCATTATACGCCACTGTGAATCCTCACTGATCCATGGTGTCACAATAGCACCAATGAGTCATCAGAACTATGACATTGGCAAGAAAAGCTTCTGCGTGACTTATAGCTGAACTTTTCAATTGCTGTTGTATTTCATTCAAACTAAAACCATCATATGACTTATATAATTCGGTGACTCATCATTTTGAGTCATTGAAACCGTCTCAGTGGGCGATTCTGGAAACACCCTGTGGATGACTAGGAGTCCAACTATAAATGACTCATGGGAACTATTTGCTATATTTCGTGTGGTAACCCAGAGAGTAACACACAAGAGACTCAGTAGTAATTTTGAAGTGACTCATAGCTGACTAACTATTTGGTGAAAGTGGATTTTTCCAGAGTTATTTCTCTGTTCTATGGAATTATTCCTATCCTAGGAACTGGCCTACTGTGTGACTCATAACTAGCCCACAGTGAGTCATATATGAAATTGCAGTGATTCATCAAAACCGTAACAGTGAGTGACTCAGGAAACATCCTGGCGGCTCGCGGATAACTTGGAGTTCAACTATAAATGACTCATTCTTGACTCATAGGACTATTTGCTATATTTTCGGAAAACAACCCAAAGTGAACTCAGATTGAACAACACAGTAATTCGATATGAGTTTCCAAGAGGTTCACAGCTGACTCACGAGGATGTTTTGTTACTTTCGATTGATATATTTTCTAGAGTTATTTCTCTGTTCTATGGAACTATATATTTAGCATATGAGTAATCACTAGTCCACACTGAGTCATGAAGTAAACCTGCAATAATTGATCAAATCCGCCACAGTGGGCGATTCAGAAAACATGGTTGTTTGTGGATGACTAGGAGTTAAACTCTAAATGTCCTATTGCTGACTCATGTGGACTATAGTTTGTGTGGAGAGTGACAAACGAGGAACTCACCAGAAGTTTTGAAGTGACTCATAGTTGACTCCGGAGGATTTCGAGATATAGTGGATTTTTCCATAGTTATTTCTGTTTTATTGAACTATGACTATCATAGTATAAACTACTACACTGTGAAACTCCACTAGTATAAAGTCATATATGAACCTGAAATGATATATCAAAACCGTCACAATGGGCGATTCGGGAAATACCGTGGTGACTCAAAGATGATTAGGAAAAATAAATGGCTCATTGCTGTTTTGTGTACGACTGGGAGTTAAACTATAAATGACCTATTGCTGACTCATGTGGACTATATTTTGCGTAGAGGGTGACACACAAGGAACTCACTAGAAGTTTTGAAGTGATTCATAGCTGACTCCCGAGGATTTCCAGATATAGTGGATTTTTCCATAGTTATTTCTGTTTTATTGAACTATGACTATCATATTATAAACTACTACGCTGTTAAACCCCACTAGTATAAAGGCATATACGAACCTGCAATGATATATCAAAACCGTCACAATGGGCGATTTGGGAAATACCGTGGTGACTCAAGGATGATTAGGAGTTAAACTATAAATGACTCATTGCTGTTCTTGTACGACTGGGAGTTAAACTATAAATGACATATTGCTGACTCATGTGGACTATATTTTGCGTAGAGGGTGACACACAAGGAACTCACTAGAAGTTTTGAAGTGACTCATAGCTGACTCCCGAGGATTTCGAGATATAGTGGATTTTTCCATAGTTATTTCTGTTTTATTGAACTATGACCATCATATTATAAGCTACTACGCTGTGAAACCCCACTAGTATAAAGTCGTATACGAACCTGCAATGATATATCAAAACCGTCACAATGGGCGATTGGGAAAATACCGTGGTGACTCAAGAATGATTAGAAGTTAAACTATAAATGACTCATTGCTGTTTCCAGATATAGTGGATTTTTCCATAGTTATTTCTGTTTTATTGAACTATGACTATCATATTATAAACAACTACACTGTGAAATCCCACTAGTATAAAGTCTATATGAACCTGCAATGATATATCAAAACTGTCACAATGGGCGATTCAAGAAATACCGTGGTGACTCAAGAATGATTAGAAGTTAAACTATAAATGACTCATTGCTGTTCGTGTACGACTCGGAGTTAAACTATAAATGACCTATTGATGACTCATGTGGACTATATTTTGCGTGGAGGGTGACACACAAGGAACTCACTAGAAGTTTTGAAGTGACTCATAGCTGACTCTGGAGGATTTTGAGATATGGTGGATTTTTCCATAGTTATTTCTGTTTTATTGAACTATGACTATCATATTATAAACTACTACGCTGTGAAATCCCACTAGTATAAAGTCGTATACGTACCTGCAATGATATATCAAAACCGTCACAATGGGCGATTCGGGAATACCGTGGTGACTCAAGGATGATTAGGAGTTAAACTATAAATGGCTCATTGCTGACTTATGGAGCATATTTGCTAAATTTTGTGTGGACAACCCAAAAAGTATCACATAAGAGACACCCCAGACGTTTTGAAGTGCCGACTCAAGAGGATTACTCACCGACTTTCGAGTGATAGATGATTTTTCCATAGTTAGTCCATAACCCTATAATTATTCTATGACTACTCCGTGAGTCATCACCTTCCCACAGTGAGTCTGCAATGATTTGTCAAAACCGTCACAGCGAGAAACATCCTAGTGGCTAGTGGACGAGTTCAACCATAAATGACTCGTTGCTGACTCATGGCGACTTTTTTCTATATTTTGTGAGGGCAACCCATAGTGGACTCATAAGTAACATAAGTGATCCACCAGAAATTTCCAAGATACGCATAGCTGACTCCCGAGGATCTTCAGCTTACTTTTGAGTGTTAGTTCATTTGCCTTATATCTCTGTTCTATGAAGCTAAAAATAGCATATGAACTAACCCACTCTGTGAGTCATCACTAGGGCACACTGAGCCATATATGAACTTCCAATGAGTCTTTGAAACAGTCTCAGTGGGTGATTCAAAAAACACGCTGGTGACTCGTGGATGAGTCAAACTATAAATGCCTGACTCATGGGGACAGTTTGCTATATTTTGTGGAGAGTACCACGCAAGAGACTCGCTAGGAATTTTGAAGTGTCACGATTCAGCATTATTATTGTTATCAAAACCTTCACCATTGGCGATTCAGGAAACATCCTGGTGGCTTGTGGAGTTAACAATTAATGACTCATTGCTGACTTATGGAGATTATTCGCGTATATTTTGTGAGGACAACCCGAAGTGAACTCAAAAGTAGCACACAAGAGTTTTACTAGAAACTTCCAAGTGACTCAGTTGATTCAGGAGGATTTCTTGCTTAATTATGAGAATATTTCCATAGTTAGGTGTATTTCAATATGTATGACTCCATATGCTTGGTGTATTTTTTTTAGGTTCTCTACTCTGCGTATTCTTACTTCACACTTCTGCTCAAGATTAAACCATAAATATTGATTTATGGCAAGGGACAAGTTAGATTTAGGACTCACCAAATGCAGCATCAAGGAAGAAAATGGATTCAGGAGCAAAAAAACAAATCTTTTATCAAATAAATGTATTTTACACGTGTATCAGGCACATCAGAACAGAAATAAATAAAAAACAAGTAATACAAATAAATATTTCTATTATGAGAAGGGAAATGTTCCGGCTACTGAGAGATAATACTACCTCGAGGAAGAATTTGAAATTTACATTAAAAACATTCAAAAGTGAACAGGGTACATTTCCAATAGAGAAAGATAAAAACAGTTACTTCAAAAATTAAGTACACGGTCTCACAAAAGGTTTTTAAATTTCCACCGTAATTGACATCAAGAATTACAACAACGCATTGTAGAAACTTCTGAAATGGATGGATTCCAAAACGGGAACAGCCGCATTCAAATGAAAATTTCAGAATGACTCACGTTCATATCAAAACATACAGATTTATAAAGAATCACATCAAATTCTCAATGAACAAATCAACAGCTCTTATAAAATCTCAATAAATTCAATACAATGTACAAACAACAGTAAAATCAATGTGGGAGGGGCAGATGCAGTAGTTTTATAGAGATCGGAGTGAATTTGGCATTTTTGCTGAATGAATCAACTCCGGAGAGCAATTCCAATACTGTTTCTTTGGATTACAAGTAGTGAAAAATCAAAAACATCAACTCTTTGGTGGTCTGAGATCTTGAAGAATATGACAGGCAACCACGTCCAAATGTGTTGTTTCAGAAACACAGGGCTTTGAATGACACTGACTCTACAAATCTACAAGATTTTTCGAATCAACAGTGTCTATACTTGATAAAAATTCATGTTGAAATAAACAATTCCCTATATGATTTTTAATAAATTTAGTGTTTTTTGTTTGCTTTAATTTTATTGAAAAACATTCCAGGACACCTGAATTATTACTCCTATAGGGTATGCAACATGTATGTTATATGAATGTTATGTTCCACAAATAGTAGTTTTTATGTTTTTTTTCTGGGATTTTTATGGATTTTTTTATATACCATGTGATAATAAAAAAATAGTGAAATTTTACAGCTTCAGGATGGCGTAGAAGGGCCAACAACGAAATATTTTTCAAAAACATTTGGAATTGCTACTTTGAACTGACAATTGTCACTTTGAACTGACAATTGTCACTTTGAAGTGACAATTGTCACTCAACGACAATTGTCGTTTTAAAATTGCAATTGTCACTTTAAAGTGACAATTGTCACTTTAGAAATGACAATTCCAGTGTTTTTGAAAATGACAATTGTCACTTCAAACTGACAATTGTCACTTTGAACTGACAATTGTCACTTTGAAGTGACAATTGTCACTTCAAAAACTGGGAATTGCCATTTTAAAGTGACAATTGTCAATTTGAAGTGACAATTGTCACTTTGAACTGAAATTGTCACTTTAAAATGGCAATTGTCACTTCAAAGTGACAATGGTCACTTTAAAATGGCAATTCCAGATGTTTTGTAAATGACAATTGTCACTTCAAACTGACAATTGTCACTTTGAACTGACAATTGTCAATTTGAAGTGACAATTGTCACTTTGAACTGACAATTGTCACTTTGAACTGACAATTGTCATTTACAAAAACATCGGGAATTGCCATTTTGAAGTGACAATTGTCAATTTGAAGTGACAATTGTCACTTTGAACTGACAATTGTCACTTTGAAGTGACAATTGTCACTTTGAACTGACAATTGTCACTTTGAACTGACAATTGTCACTTTGAAATTGCTTGAAGTGACAATTGTCACTTCGAATTGACAATTGTCACTTCGAAGTGACAATTGTCAGTTCAAAGTAGCAATTCCAAATGTTTATGAAAAATATTCTGTTGTTGGCCCTTCTACGTCTTCGTAAATATATTCTGAAAAACGGCATTTTCTTTTTTTTCCAACAGAAAGTTATAACTGGTATGAAACATACATGTTATAAAAATGTTACAGCTGCAAGTTTTAAATTGGTTTTTGGTGTTAAATATTTTTTCAAAAAGCAATCTTTATTTTTTTGTACAATAGAAAGTACTAACGGGTATGTAACATGCATGTCATATGTATGTTATGTCCCACAAATAGTCATTTCACTATTGGTTTTTTCGTTGTTTATGATGTTCATTTTAATACTCCTAGGTGATTATTAAATAACCGACTAAACCAAAAAGGAAGAGGTTCTCTAGTCGACGCGTATTTTTTTTTTTTTATGTATGATCACGCATAACTTTTTACTGAGGCGTCCGATTCCGATAATTATTTTTTCAGTGGATAGAGTGTACTTTGAAGTAGGTCCCATTTGAATTTAGCCTGAGAAAACGTAGAGAAATAGCAAATATCATATTTGTATACAAACTGATAAATAACCAAGTTGACTCAACATCTCTATTATCACTATTAAATTTCAATACTCCACGTATTTCGTCAAGGTCACACTTGTCTTTTCGAATCCACATGCCAAATTCACAGCATCACTACAATAGTCCAATCTCAACTATGTGTAGAAGCCTCAACAATGTACCCTCTGTAGACATCTTCTTTTCTAACTTGAATGAATTTGGAAAGCAACTGTATAGACTTATTCCAAATTAGCTTCGCCATATATACACTTTGAATTTTTTACTTGTATCTCCTTCGTGCATCTGTACTTTATTCTAAGTTATCACCTTTTCTATTTAATCTAACCTTCACTCTCTTGAATGACCTATAGCTAGGCATCTTTTTGTTATGATTTTGTTATTATTTGTTACCATTGATTATAATTTACTCCTGATTTACTATTCACTTCAAATTGTTATAATTATTATTATATACTCCTGTTATTGGGCTTAGGCGTGTTGGATGTATTATGTCTAAAATAAAATAAAATAAAAGATGAAATCCACCCCTAAGGGTAGCAAATTGATCACTCACCCTCTGAATTCTGGTCCGTTAACCGATTCTATCAGGCATAACTTTGTACTGGGATCTTCGATTTGGATGATTCTTCTTTTATCAGATATGGTATACCTCATAGTTGATCATATTTGGATTTCGAATGGAATTATCCACCCTTACTGGTAGAAAAATAGGGGATAATTGATTTTTCACTTGTGAACATTGGCACACATATGTAGTTGACAATGACAGATCGCTAGTGTCATTATCACAATCATTATATTCTATGAGACGATGGAATGATATACAAAGTGATGAAATAAATTAACCAGAACAACAAAAATAATTTATATTACAAAAAATAGTAACAGAAGATAATCATATTATTTAACTGGTAATAGTTGAAGTAAGGTGGGTGGGTAAGTAAGTATTTTGGAAGTAATAAAAAAGCAAGCAGTTAGTAATTAGTAGATTTCAGCCACAAAAAATTTAAAAATAAAAACTTTTTAACAAAAAATTAAACTGACAAAATACGGAACTGAAAAGTAAAAAATTAAATAAACCTTCTTAGTCTCAGTAACTAAGCTCCTGAACTAATGTGAGTAACTAATTTTGAGTCGGCGCCAAACAAACAAGCAAATGAATTAGGTAAGGCATAAAATGATGGCATCGAGTTGCGCGGTGACATTCTGATAATTTTTTTGAAGTAATTTAATGATGTTCGTTGATTGTTTGTTTGGCGCCGACTCAAAATTAGTTACTTACATTAGTTCAGGAGCTTAGTTACTGAGACTAAGAAGGTTTATTTTATTTTTACTTTTCAGTTCGTATTTCATCGGTTTAATTTTTTGTTAAAAAGTTTTTGTTTTTAAATTTTTTGTGGCTTAAATCTACTAATTACTACCTACTTGTTTTTTGATTACTTCCAAAATACTTACTTACCCACCTTACTTCAACTATTACCAGTTAAATAATATGATTATCTACTTTTACTATTTGTTGTAATATAAATTATTTTTGTTGTTCTGGTTAGTTTATTTCAGTACTTTTTATATCATTCCATCCTCTCATAGAGTATAATGATTTTGACGGATGTGGGACAAAAATAATGTCAGTAGCGATCTGTCATTGTCAACTACGTATGTGTGCGCCAATGTTCACAAGTGAAAAATCAATTATCGCCTATTTTTCTACCCGTAAGGGTGGATAATTTCATTCGAAATACAAATATAAGGTATAATCTATCTATTAAAAAAAGAATCATCCAGATCAAAGAACCCAGTACAAAGTTATGCCTGATAGAATCAGTTAACGGACCAGAATTCAGAGGGTGAGTGATCAATATCCTTCATTTTGCTACCCTTAGGGGTGGATTTCATAATTTAAATTCAAATGGGACCAACTTCGAAGTACACCCTACCCACTGAAAAAAGAATTATCGGAATCGGACGTCTCAGTAAAAAGTTATGCGTGATCATACATAAAAAAAAAATACGCGTCGACTAGAGAACCTCCTCCTTTTTGGTTTCGTCGGTTAAAAAACAGGGAAATATGTGTTGTTTTCCTGTAAAATGTAGTATCCAAGAGTTGCATCTCTATATTTTTTGTCCAACTGAAAGTATTAGGGTATGTGACGTGTATGTAATATGTATGTGATGTTCCCCTAATAGTCATTTTATTATGTGGTTCTTCACGTTGATTATTTTTATGGAAATTTTTATACATCTAGATAAAGACGACTAAAAGATGTAATATGGGTTTTTCCTCAGGAATATATTTCCAAAAATGTCATTTTCATATTGTTTTTCAGATTTGTTTATGATTTTTCCGAAGCTCTGTGTTTCTCAAACGATTCATTTCCATTAACTTTTTTCTTATGCCCCATTTTACCATTGCATTAGAAACATCTCTGGTATGAGTTTGTTCAAATTATTGATTCAGTTATTAAAATATAACGATTCAGATAAAATTTACATTTTCCATAGAATGAATAAAAAAATGCCATAAACACTCCAAATTATTCAATTCGGAACCAGAAGAGATTTCGAAAACATGGGGAAATATAAAAAACATGCACTCCACGTTCCGCATCCGGTGAAAACAACCCCTCGCACGAAAAACAAAACAACATCTCGGTGTAACACCTTTGTGTCAACAAAGAATGGACCCTCGGTATTTATTGCAAGAATGTGTTTCGTGAGAGAATACACAGAATGGATTGTCTATTTTAGAATTCGCAGGTCCGACATTGTCCGAAAAATAACCAGAAAGATACACAGGGTGTGACAGGTTTCATACAAAGCCACTTTTCTTAGAAGACTATCTAATATTGAATTTTTTTTAACGAGTCTTCAGGAAAAAATCAGTGGGTTATTTCTCAAAAATCGAAAGTAAAAAATGTTCATGTAAAAAATAGTAAAAATAATTATTCAGATATCACAGAAGAGAAAAACATAACCTCATACTGACAATGTAGCGATTTGTTGAGCTAACCTCACTTTCCTTGAAATCCAAAGACTCATTTACTATCCTTGGAAAAAGCTGGCTTTGTATGAAACGTTTTCTAGAACAATTAGTGTAATAACAATCAAGAAGGTTAATCTGATAAATCAACAAGTCCATTTATACAATCTTTGTGCGGTTCAACTTGTGTGGAACTTAAAGGAATTGAGCAAAATCTTCTGAAAGGAAATCGGAAAAAAATAATTGAAATGATCAGTATACAACTTACATGCCAATAACATCATCATAAAACAGTAGCATAAATTTTAAACTGCGGAACTACATTTTCTCTCTGTTAACAATGTAGGTTCTTCTTCTTTTTGTAGTTTTTTGGATTTCTGACTCCTTACGGTGTCACTTTCTCCAGATCAGGTATTCTCTCTTTCCGACAAATCCGTTGTCATCTAGCCTGGTTACCAGCGTAGAGAAAGAACTTCACACACGTGTAATTTGCTTTACGTAAATACATAAATATTTATGCCCATAAAGATGGCGACATTCACAAACATAAAACTGACTCCCACTTCCGACATGACATCCACGTGCCCTCTTTGAAAGCAGCTCTCTATCAGACGTCTGCTCTCTGTCACATCAGAAACGGAAGTCACAATGTAGGTTATATGTATGCAATGTTTCATTTTATTACTGTTTTTTTTTCTTGTATGTATTTTTTCCCAAAAAACAGCACCTGTGAAGTGTATTTTCAAATAGGGTGTCCCCATCCCTTTTGTCTGATGAAATATACCCGTAACATGTAATATGGATGTAATATAATTTTACGTGAACAAAATTTCCCTGGAATATTACACAGTATAGCACGATGTTATATATATGCCATCAGAAAATGGCAGATTTTTCTCCTGTGATGTGTATTTTCAAACAGGGTGCTCCCTATCATTTTAGCCTGATGAAATATTTTACCTGTAACAGGTATATTTCAGAAAAGTTTCTCGAGAATAATATAGCCTATGCCAATCATGTTAAAGAATTGGAATCAATCTACAAAGATTCATGTTGTTTCCATTCCTGCAATCGAACTGCCACCTTACGATGCCAGGATTGCAATGATGTTTACTGCATGGACTGTTTTGTACACTCGTTCATAAGAGTGTCATGTCTTTGTGGACTTGTGTATTTTTCTAGTTCTGAAGTCATTTTTTGTGTTTGTATACCCATACAAACCCAAAAAAAATTACTTCAGAACTAGAAAAATACGGAGAACACAACATGCATGTGGAGTTCTTTTGCAAAACTTGCGAGTCAGGAGCTTGCTGTTATCGCTGTACACGGGGGACATAATAAAGACCCGGGTCGAATCACAACTAGAATCTTCAAACAGTCCATAATTTCTCAAACGCGAATGAAGACTTTGTGCGACTTCGCTATTTCTGAATGGAAGAAAGGAATATCCAACAATTACGCTATACTACAATTGATCAAAAAGAAGCTACACATAAAGGAGCCATCAAAAAAAATGTCTAAAGAGATCCTGCCACTTAAGAGACGACATCAAGACTGTGACTGGGCTCCTAAAGGAACATAATCACCTGAACAGGCACATGGAGCTCATCGGGATCACAGATAATCCCCTATGTAGATGGTGCCTGGAAGTTGACGAGACATCGTCGCACATCCTCACCGAGTGCCCAGCTTTGGTGCACCAAAGGGAGATCAACCTTGGGAGCATAATTCTGAACCCAGAGGACGTCAAGGAGATTCAGCTGAGGAAGTTGCTGAATTTTGTCAAAGAAATCGGCATGCCCAGCTGATTTTCTCAGAACAAGTGGGCGCACAATGGGCCCAAATAGAGAGGCCTACGTGCACGGGTTCTTCGGAACCAGCCCACCTTGTGCAAAGAAGAAGAAGCTCAGGAAGAAAATATCTTCTTGCCAGACGAACATTAGATCTGCTAAGATAATGGAAAACATAATTCGAGGTTGGATATCTCCATTGAAACCTTGAAAAATAGTCTGTCCGCTTGTGACAGTATGGCTCTACCATGAATGAAATCAAGGAGCTTTAAATTGAGCTTACTAGGATTATAGTTAATTTGAAGGAAGTTTTGAATGAATTGGACAAAGTTAATGGTGTACCATTAACTTTGTCCAATTCATTGCTATTTGATCAGTGATAACGACAAAGAATTGCAGCTGGAAGTGCTTAAGGTTCACCCAATAGCAGAAAATTTCGAAGAATGTTTCGAAATCCAGTTGAATAACGAATCTCAGTATTCTCTAGTCGCTGAAGAAGATCAGAGATCATCAACAAGAAAAGACTGAATTACAGATGGAAAGTAGAATACGACGCGGGGGTTCCTTTAGCAATAAAAATGTTATACGTAACATTTTAATGTTATTTGAAGAAAATTTCCTGTTATGTCGAAGATCAACCAACTGAAAATTTTCATCTGCTACCTGTTTGTTTTATGTATGTGAATTTTCAATGAGTGAATTGATTTTATCATATTTAAATGTTTTTTTTTTTATTTTCATCCCCATTGTTTTATTTTAGCAATAATCCCTGAAATTGAGAAGAATATTCCTTTTACTTGAAAGGTTGATTTTTGCTGATAACTTTTGGTATAATGAAGAGCTTTGAGTTTTACCAAAAACACAATAAACATAAAAATTCTTGCTATTGGCATGTAGTTGTTGGATTTTTTTGAACTAAAATCGACTTAGTGAAAGTACTCCTTACTACTACTCGACAATTTCTGGGCAGCTTGTCAATCGATGTGAACATGGTAAACAATGTTGAACTAACATTTCCATCTTTTAATTATTTTACAATATTTTATATAAAGTCTTGATCTAATACTTTCAACAGCTTTTTCCGAAGACTTACTTTCCACTTGGTGGCAGGCCGGATTGCTTGTTAGTTCTGAAAAAAATGATAAAAAAAATACATTTCCATCCTCTGACTTGCTATATTTCAATTTTCTTAGAAGACCAATGCGAATGAAATGAAATTGTATTCGTTGTTCCAAGATGTTTTTGATGCAGGTAGGTGAATGTTATATGTATGTTATGTTTCATTCAAAAAACACAGAATGAGCGGTTACAAGTATGTTATGTTTCATTCAAAAACTAGAGAATGAGCAGTTACATGAATGTTATATGTATGTGATGCCAAAGTCACAGATCGAGCAGTCAAGTGAATGTTGCCATATACAGTGTGACCCATTTAAAATGGAACCACCTCTGTAGAATACGCATTTTTCAGTCAATCTCAAAAATATTTTTTTCTAATATTAAGCATCAAAAACTGTATCTTGACACAAATTTTCATAACTTCAGTTTCATTTCCAAGGCACTCTATGGTTTTTTGTTCTTTGTCAAACACGGCAAAAGTTTATTAGGCAATTTTTGTTTTCAAATTTGACTACACCACTGGATTCGTAGTCGTTATAAATGAAAACCATCAACATTTTATAAAAAAATATTGGTTAACAACGAAGTTACAACAACTTTAATTTTGGAAACAAAGTATTTGATTATAATTTTTATTTAGATTATAGACATATTTAAAATCTGGCAACACTGCCGATACAAAGTAGAACACCAGTGAATTTGTACAGCGAAAATCCGAAGTCAATAGCTCATTCCGTTCTACAGTTATAACTCCTGAAAGTATGGTAATGTGAGCGATTTGTGGTGTACTAAATCACAGCCTACTATTGATTTATAAATACCTATGCCTAAGATTATTAGCTTTCCTAAATTAGATACCTTCCTAAAAGCTTGTTTTAATTGAGTTTTGCAGAATTTAAAAGGAACATTTTTTGTCCTGCTTTCTGTTTTATTATTGAATAAATAATTTTGATACTTTAAAACTTGATTCGGTTCATTTAGTTTTTATCGGCTATGGAAGACTGCATAACATGAAAATGAATTTTTATTTTTCTGTTTTTTTCGAATACACTTCATAACCTAAACTTAAATAAATTATTTAAAGGGGATATAATTCACAAATCCAGTGGCGTAGTCAGATTTTTATTACAAAATCGCTTCAACCACAAATCGCTCACATTACCATACTTTCAGGAGTTATAACTGTAGAACGGAATGAGCTATTGTCTTCAGATTTTCAGTGTACAAGTTCACCGGTGTTCTACTTTGTATCGACGGTGTTGCCAGATTTTAAATATGTCTATAATCTGAATAAAAATTATAATCAAATACTTTGTTTCCAAAATTAAAGTTGTTGTAACTTTGTTGTTAACTAATATTTTTTTATGAAATTTTCATGGTTTTCATTTATAACGACTACGAATCCAGTGGTGTACTCAAATTTCAAAACAAAAATTGACTAACAAACTTTTGCCGTTTTTGACGAAGAAAAAAAACCATAGAGTGCCTTGGAAATGACACTAAAGTTATGAAAATTTGTGTCAAGATACAGTTTTTGATGCTTAATATTAAAAAAAAAAATTGAGAATGATTGAAAAATGCGTATTCTACAGGGGTGGTTCCATTTTAAATGGGTCACACTGTATGTATTCAAAAATATAGAATGAGCAGTTACGTGAATGAGATATTTCATTCTAAAATCATAGAACGGTAGTTACGTGAATGTTTCATGTATGTGATGTTTTAGCCAAGTCACAGATTGAGCAGTCAAGTGAATGTTTCATGTATGTAATGGTTCATTCAAAAATACAAAATTATCGGTTATAAGTATGTTATGTTTCATTCAAAAATCATATGTAATGTTTTAGCCAAGTCAAAGATTGAGCAGTCAAGTGTATGTATGTTATGTGCATGTAAAGTTTTATTCATAAATCACGGAATTATGTCAGATTTCATTTCAACATAAGAGAACCTTTATACTGATTTCATAATGAGGTTATTTTCGGACACTTGTTTTGTATTTCTGTGAAGTAGTTTTTGAAGTTTCATTTCTTTTTTAATTTCTGCTATCATATCAGCTGTTTTTGTTATTCATGTGTCATATTTCCAAAAGTTTTTTGACACTTACTTCGTCTTTCGATTCTTACGAGATCTAGTATCACTTCCTTGACTGTAACTGGTTGGCTGCGCTGTTTGTGGAGGAACAGCTTGCCGATAAATATTCGGTTGACCTCGTCCTGGAATAAGCCTGGGATCTGGTGCTGTAAAAAGATGATAATTCCAGTTTCACTAAATAAAAATACATTTTAATTTTTTACTTGACCATGCAATAAATTTAAAATACTTACCTTGTACAACGTAAGGCATTCCTTGATATAAATTCGGTGGTAATGGCATCCGCTGCCTGTCAAAATGTGTCATGTCACCGGCGGGAGTGGGAGACCTGCTACTTCTCGTTGTACCCGGTGTACTGGCCCTCACATTACTCACCTAAGGAAAGAATACATATATAGAGCTCAGCTCACATAGTTTCGAAATGAACGAGTCGTAAAATACAAAGTACATGGGACAAATTTGACTATATTCTCGGACTAGTATCAAGGAACACATTGAACATCACTGGTCCTAACTTGTACTTCTAAGTTGCACTCTTATGGATTGGAAAGTCGATAAAAACAACCATTAGAGGCCCACATCCCCTGTGAATAGATTCACTAATATTTGCCGATTTTTTTTTTCGAAAGAAAAGCAGAAATGTAAGTGTTATAGAGGATTTTGCTAGTGTTACCGTCTTTGCTTGAGGAGAACTTTCATTCAACATCAGGTCGAAATAAACTATTGAGTTCATTTGACATTCTTAAATCATCAGAATAATGGAAAATAAAGAAGGAAAGTAAATAACGAAAGTTCAAAGAAAATTTCAAGGATTATTTCCACTATCCAATAAAAATTATGAATTAGTATAATTATGAGCAAATCACAATCGAAGGCCATACTGCAGAAACAATCAGTGCCATTTTTAGTTATTTCGCCAAAAAAGTTCCAGGTGGAAAAACAAGTGAATCATGGATGACACAAGAGATTACTTTTTGAAATACAAGTCCCAATATTCCCTTCATGCACAATTTAAGTTCCACAATGTGTACAATAAAAATAATGAAATCGTTGCATAGGAAAATAAATAATGTGAAAATTTCATAGTGTTTTGGCATATAATAAATTTAGACTTCCTTTTTTCCCATCTTCACTTGGAATATTATTGGAATTTATTTTGCCATTTTCAAGAGAATGAAATATTTGTAATCTACCATAGAGATTGATAACCTAAAAATTATCCTAGCAAGCAACACAGAACTCTTATAGATCCACATGATGTGAAAATTAAATTTTTTATCATACTGACGATAACGCCAAAAGAAGTATAAAGGCAATTTCGACTATGACTCCACTGAGGAACGGCCCGATCGAGTAAAATCGTTGGGTTGGAACTGAGTAATGGAACCGAACTCAAAAAAGTACTAGAAGTAAAAGAGAACCAAGCAATTATCTTACCGGTTTGAACATCATTGGCGGCATGCCGAAATTCGGTGGGAACGTAAACTGAGCCGGCGGCGTTTCCGAAGGTGTCCTATACATTTGCTGGGGGTTTTGAGAGGGGCAGTAGCCGGCTATCACAGTGGCCGCTGGCGAATTGGTTCCCGTGCTGCTCTGGCTGGAGCCCATGATGAAACCTTTGCAGAACTGTTTACTCTTCAGGCAGTTTGGATTGTTGGAGGCGCGTTGACGGTAGTCGTACTGAGGTTGTGGTCCTAGTTGAAAAGAATATTCGACAGGTTCATTTGATAATTCTAGTGGTAGAAATATTCAGTAGATATGTAACAGTAGATACATAGAACAGAAGGTATGTAGGACAGAAGGTATGTAGAGCAGTAGCTATGTAGAACAGTAGCTATGTAGAACAATAGGTATGTAGAACAATAGATATGTAGAACAATAGATATAAAACAATAGATATGTAGAACAGAAGATATCTATGAACAGTAGATCTGTGAAACAGGAACAGACAGATTTACTGTCCTTCATTAATAACTAAATTTCATTCAATACATACCTCTAGTGTTTAAGAACCCTGGCCCTTGCACGTTTCCCGTTATGCTGAGCTGCTGGATGTTCTGCGCCAAATGCAGGAAAGTCTGCGCCTCGGATGGCCCGCCCGCAGCGTAAACCTGTCCCGGAGTCGAGGAACCGCAACTGTTGGGCGTCGGAGCGCCCGGCGGGTAGGCCTGCATTTGCTGAGGGGTCATCTGGTGAGAGGCTTGAGGAGGATAGGCTCCCCCCGCGGACGGGTACATTGTATTTGTGTGTAGATGAAGGGCGGCTGGTTTTGGTAGATGATGGGGCTCGGGGGCCGGCTGGTTCTGGTAGACCAGTTGCATGGGCTGGTTATGGTAGAGGGCATCAGTTCAGGAGGATTGGGGGGTTGTTGGATGGCGGTTGGATGTAGTTTGGGGGGTAGGCCGTTGGTAAATAGCCTGGAAATAGAATAATTACATTCAGTGTGTCGTATTTCTCATGGAAACACCCCCATATCTTTTATAATTGGGAACACGCATGTGCTCCTCTTCTAAATTATTTTGATTCGCACATAAAGATTACCACCTAGAAAGCTCAACAACAAACTTATAAATTTAAAATATATTTAGGGTTTTTCATAATTCGAATTTGAAAGCGCCAATTTTTTCATCATAATCAAAAGCGTACTCCTAGCGACTCTGATTGACGTATGCATCGTTACTCCAAACTTTTACCGCTAGTTGCTTCGAAGTGTCAACTATAATTTCATATTTCTTCGTTTATATGTTGTAGTAATATTTTTACTAACATAGTATTTTCAATTGTTAGAAGAAGAAGAAATATTTATTTAAATAGGTTACCCTAATATACAAAAAATATAATACTATACATATAAATATAAATTAAACAGTAGGTAGGTAGTTAATCTAAACTATAATTCGAAAAAAAAACAGAATACAAGTAAACCTTATTTAGTTGAAATATAAGGCACAATTCAATAATTAACATATTCTTCAGACATTATATTTTATCAAACATTTTGTATGGATTCCAATAACTGTTTTTAAAAAATGCTTTATGATGTACTTGATTTAACTATGTTTGGTAGTTCATTATAAGTAGCAAAGCCTTTAAAAAACGAAGAATTCATGGCACTTCTCTTATTCGTTCTATATACATACAAATTGGCGTTGTTTCTTGTGGCATATTTATGAACATCTAGATTCAAATTGATAAATTCACTAAAGTATGAAGGTGCTAAGTTATTTAGTATTTTATATATAAAGATCATTGATAAGTAATACAATCGTAGAGAAACTGAAAGCCACTGCAATGTTTGTAACATGATTCCTATTTCCGTGAATCTACTCGCTTTTAGAACTATGCGCATACACGATTTTGGAGTTTATGTAGTTGTGATGTTTGATTTAGATTAAAAAGGAAAATAATAGAAGCACAGTAGTCAAAGTGAGGTTGAATAATCGCATTATAAACAGTGATTTTTGTTTGAGTGGATAAATTTCTAGAAATTCTTGAAAGAAAATATAGTTTTTTATATATTTTTTTGCAAACATAATCGAAGTGGTTGCCAAAAAGTAATAGATTATCTAACTGGAAATCGAGATATTTAATACATTCCACAATTTCAATTTTTTCATTATTAATTTGCAGATTTACTTCATTTAAATAAGATTGTTCAGCTTATATTTAGTTGTTATTATCATACCTTTAGTTTTTATTGTATTTAATTTCAATTTATTTGCCATGAGATATTCATTAACTTCCTTAAGTGCAGAATACATTTTCTCAATAGCCTTATCTAAGTTTGTGTCATAGCATGCCAATAGTGTATCATCTGCAAATAAGTTTACAAAGTCTACATTAACGAACAAGTTTATGTCATTTAAGTACAGAATAAAAAGCAGAGGACCTAAAACGCTACCCTGTGGAACACCTATATTTATATCCGATTCCTGTGAGATGTTATCCTGGACTCTAACTTTTTGTTTTCTATGGGATAAATAATCAGCTAACCACTGATAAACATCACCATCAATGCCATATCCTTCATCAAAAGAATATTACGATCAATCGTTTCAAAAGCCCTCTTCAGATCAAGAAAAACCGGTACAACAAATTTATTGTTATCAATTTCTCTTTTAAATTTAGACAAAGTAAGTTGTAATGCAGATTCGCAAGAATATTTTTTTCCTGATTGATTATTTATTAGAATTTAATTTTTTTCAACATGTTCAAGTATCTGATTGTACACAGCTAACTCAATTTTTTTTTCTATGGGTGGTAATGTATAGGTCGATATTCACCGGCCTTGATTGTATTGCTTACTTTTGGTATAGGAACTACGGTACTAACTTTTAAAGAATTGGGAATTTTAGAAGTTTGAAAAGAGGTATTTGAAAGGTTTAAAATAATATGGCCGCAGGTTTCAAAAATGACTTTCAGCATTTTGGAATTCAAAATCTCATGGACGTTGTTTTTGTTATCTAAGGAGTTGATAATTAAACGTAGTATTGATAATAAGTGAAAATGGGAAAAATTGGGATTATAATTATAGTTTCCTTTTCCAGTCATCGACATTATCAATACAATAACAACTTGCTGAATACTAGTAGTAGTAGTAGTAATTTTATTTAGCCTTTCGCATATACATTCCAACAATACATATATAATATGTCACTACACAATTATAATATTACATTAATATGTTCACTTCTGATAAAATCCTTGACATGATTCTTAAACATATTCAGTGGACTCATCTCAGTTCGTTCTATTATTATATCCCCACCTTTGGATTATAATTATAGTTTTCCAGTGCATCACATTATCAATACTATCAACAACTTGCTGAATACTGGTATTGAAGTAGTAGTTAAATTCATTTACCATTCCAGTTTTGTTTTTCACAATATTATTCTGGTTTGTTAAGTTGAATTCTATACAGCTCGGAAAGTTTTGGCAATTCAAGTTTATCAGCTTTTTTAATGTTTTCCACATAAGTTGAGAGTTATTTTTATACATATCTACTTTTTCAAAGAAATATTGATCTTTTTTCCTCTTCAACTGAAACATCACATTAAGAGTGAGTTTAAATTTATTTTTGGGTTGTTAGAAATATTATTGTCTCACAATATTCTAGAAACAACCACAATTGGCGCTAGTGTTTGGGGGAAATTATTCAAGTGAAGGTCAAATCGAGTTTGAATTCGAAAATTTCGACAAAATTTTGGGATTTAAGAAATTATTTTCCCAAAATGTAATTTTTGAGGACCAAACTAATGCAAAGAAAAAATAAAATAAAATCATGCGTGTTCCCTATTATTAGTAAAGCTTGCTTATAACGTACCAGCGGGAAACTTAAGAATAGGTACGTTATATCAAAAGTTCGTTAAAAAGAATTATAACATATATCATTTACCTGCCGGAACTTTCCGTTTGGCACGTTATAACCATGGGTTCGAAATAAGCGTGTACGTTATAAGTGAGTTTTACTGTAATTGCAAAATTTGCAAGGTCATTAGATATTCCAGAGATGCTCCTGATGTCTATCTGACATTATCGATGTTTACTTAAGATAGATAGATAGATTTATTTGAACATGTTATGTAAATTACATTTATGTCAAGTCAGAAAAAGATGGGTACTAAGTTGTGTATATAAAAAAAAATAGTAATATCAATTGTGACAGTAGAACACTAAGTAACATTTAAAACATCTAAAACATAAAAGGCTAGAAAAAAATTAAATGTGTTCATGTAATCTTGTAAATTATAAAAACCATTTTTTAAAATATATTCTTTTACCCTCCTCTTGAATACATTCATGCTTAATGATGCTAGATGGGAAGGCAAATTATTGTCGAGTTTGATATCCAGTGACTTACGCACTGATCATTTCTAGCTTACCCCGGTGTTGTCTTAGTTTTTTTTCATTTCTGGTCTCGTAATTGTGGTAGTCTGAGGGGGAAAAATATTCACTTTTATTTTTGTGAATCTGAAGCAGTGTGTGTGTAGATGTAAATACAAGGCAATGGCATAATTTTAAACTTTTTAAAAAGTTGTTGGCAATGTTCATTGAATGGGACTCCTGCTATAATCCTGAGTCCTTTTTTTTGCATACGAAATGCTCTGAGAGCATGGGAAGACCTACCCCAAAAGAGTACTCCATATGTCAAGTGAGTGTGGAATAGTGAATGATAGGATACTATCAGGAGGCGAGATAAGGTGAAATTTTTTCAGATTTGCGATCTGGTTATCAAATGATTGACAAGTATACTTCTTCCCGAAAAATTGTCAGCTTTGTCTCATTTCTCATGGAAACACCCCCAGGAGGCGAGATAAGATGACATTTTTTCGGATTCTCGATCTGGTTATCAAATGATTGACAAGTATACTTCTTCCCGAAAAATTATCAGCTTTGTCTCATTTTTTTTTTATTTATTTCATTAACGGACAAGCCAATTTACAATTTATATGGAAATATTTTATACGAAGAGAAAATGTATTTGCTTACATATTTACTACAAACTATAACTTAGAAAAAATCGAATTAAACGGTTTTCTTCACATAAAAGATTTAATATAAATTGAACCAGAAAATGGTAGATCTCAGGTGAAAAACAACTACTTTCCTGGCAAATACCATGCAGAACGTTGAATGATATTCGCCTCAAAATCCATGCATACCTCCATATAAATGGACATTGAATGCAAATGTTTCTTTCTGATAAGCTCGATTATGTTTAATTTATGTCGTGTTCACCTAACAATCCGCATACCGTTTCAGGCTTTTTTGGCCCTCATCAGTACGGAGTAGTCAACCAGCCAAAGGTCCGAAGAGCTCTGGCTGAAGCGAGACACAACATAATCAAAACCATCATCGAGTCTATAACACCTATAGGTACGCCGGAAAAGAAAACTTTCAACTGCCGGTACCTAGTGACAGAAAGAAACACTCCGAAAATCTCCCACTTCGATAGGTTTCTAAATAAAAGATTCCTTCTCAGTAGGAGTGGCAAGCCCGACTAGCATATAGTGAAAGATAAACGTCATGTGAAGTGGAATAAATAGAAAAAATCGAATTAAACGGTTTTCTTCACATAAAAGATTCAATATAAATTGAACCAGAAAATGGTAGATCTCAGGTGAAAAACAACTACTTTCCTGGCAAATACCACGCAGAACGTTGAATGATATTCACCTGAAAATCCATGCATACCTCCATATAAATGGACATTGAATGCAAATGTTTCTTTCTATAAGCTCGATTATGTTTAATTTATGTCGTGTTCACCTAACAATCCGCATACCAGTTTCAGGCTTTTTGGCCCTCATCAGTACGGAGTAGTCAACCAGCCAAAGGTCCGAAGAGCTCTGGCTGAAGCGGACACAACATAATCAAAACCATCATCGAAGTCTATAACACCTATAGGTACGCTCGAAAAGAAAACTTTCAACTGCCGTACCTAGTGACAGAAAGAAACACTCTGAAAATCTCCCACTTCGATAGGTTTCTAAATAAAAGATTCCTCTCAGTAGGAGTGGCAAGCCCGACTAGCATATAGTGAAAGATAAACGCCATGTGAAGTGGAATAAATAGAAAAATCGAATTAAACGGTTTTCTTCACATAAAAGATTCAATATAAATTGAACCAGAAAATGGTAGATCTCAGGTGAAAAACAACTACTTTCCTGGCAAATACCACGCAGAACGTTGAATGATATTCACCTGAAAATCCATGCATACCTCCATATAAATGGACATTGAATGCAAATGTTTCTTTCGAATAAGCTCGATTATGTTTAATTTATGTCGTGTTCACCTAACAATCCGCATACCGGTTTCAGGCTTTTTTGGCCCTCATCAGTACGGAGTAGTCAACCAGCCAAAGGTCCGAAGAACTCTGGCTTAAGCGAGGCACAACATAATCAAAACCATCATCGAGTCTATAACACCTATAGGTACGCCGGAAAAGAAAACTTTTAACTGGCGGTACCTAGTGACAGAAACTTATCTTACTATTTATCCATTAGTATTGAATTATTTTCACAGAATTTACAAATGCATGACATTCTGGTCATTGGTTCTTGCTGACCATAGTTTGATGGATGATAAGGTACTTTAAACAGGTTTGAGATCCGAGTTCTCCTATTTAAATTGAATTGGACCTTTGATAGATAATTAGGACATGTAATATACCCATTAATAATTGTATGCAGGTAGCGTAGACCCACTGAAGTAATGCGAAAGTGGATTCCGGTGTGAGGGGCAGGACGAAAAGAGAAGAGGGGAAATTTTTTAGTCAGTAGGCGGTTCCTTAGGGACCGAATCCGACACTGGCCAGCCGATAGAACAACAGGCCGGTGCGTCTTCAGAAGATTTTTTACCCCTTCAATGAAAAAAAAAAAGGTAGTGTAGACCATGTTCAACTCTCCTATGCTTGAGAATATTTAGATTCATTTCTTCGAGAATTTGAGAGTAACTATGAGCTCCATATGTATAAACCATCTTGACAGCACATACACGTAAGAATTTATTTCGAACAGATTCAATTAAATCAACGTCGCAATCATAATTCCAAACAATACTTTTAAATTCTAATTATACATCAATTTAAATGCGAAGAGAGAGAAGTCAGATGTTGTCCTCTAAGTAAAGCATCTTCTGGGCTTTAACAACAATGTTAGTTATAAATATGTGATTTAAAAGACATTTTTCTAGCAAAAACTATTCCCCAATCCTTTACTGTATTTGTGTAGTAAGTGCTTTATTTTTAATTCTACACTGAAAATCTAGCGGGTTATTGATCTTTCCAAATGTTATTTGCTGACACTTGTCAAAGTTTAGATCTAGCAAGTTTATGTCACACCAACGTTCGAGATTATTGGAGGAGACTTCTGAAACTTTCGAGAAAAGAAAATAGCTGTAGGCGTATGGTGGCTTCTTCGGAATCAAATCAAAATCACTCGCATTTACTACGAGTTATCTCCTTTTTTTTAAGGGCCATATATAACAAGTTGGTGAACTAGCTAATCTCAATATGATTTTTCGTAGATCTAGCGATACTAGATATAATTTCTAATATTCAGTTACAATTAAATGAAGATAGAAAGTGAGGACCCGTTAGAAACGAATTCTTGATATTGGTATGAGAGGAAGGCATTTTGTGGTTTCAAAATTATTGAGTAACAGAAGTCCATTTGTGTGTATTGAAAATAGTAGATCTCATCCCTGGGTATTGTTTGTGGAGTCCCGCAAGGATCAATATTGGGGCCAGTTTTGTTTTCAATATACATAAATTCAAATTTGTAATTGAACATTTTTGGAAAATGTATACTTTTTGACAAGTATATTCCAGGAAAAATAAATGTAATCTGACTTGTTAACATTTTTGAGTTGACAAAAATACAATATTGGGACATTCTACAAAACCAGTATTGCTAGAAAATTGACAAATCGAAATTTCAAACTAATAAGTTTGTAGTGTATAATCAACTTCATGGTACATCCATATTGAATATATAAAATATCTGAAATATTTGAAATTAATATACTTTTCACAGGCCTATTCAAAATTTTCTGGTCAGTCTATGGGAATCAGCAACAATTCCAATTTTTAACATCTGGAAGGCTTACAGAATACAGTAATAAAATTAATTTTTCATCTATGTTCTTTAGAACCCACAAATATTTCTATAAATTGAAAAAAAAAACTATTGCTGAGCTAAAAATGTTATTCATTTGTTGTTCATCGTACGAAAGTCAACTATTTAAAAAATTCAAAAAATCTACAAAAAAGGTTGGTATTGTTTCCTACTGTCATTCAGAAGTTGTGAAAACATTGTAGGCATGGCGGTACCAACAATATAGGTGTATTTTTTCCTTTGTGGCGCTCTAGGGATCAAACGCGTGGGCCGATTTTGATGATTTTTACGTATCGCGAATTGTCTTAATCTTGCGAGTGTCACTAAAGACATGACATTAATCAAAATTCAATATGCCGATAACCAGACGACATATTGTGAACAAAATTCAATGAGCAGAAGCCATATTGTGAATAAAGACATGACAGTAATAATCAAGATTCAATATGGCCACAACCAATATTGTGACAAAATACAATAAGGCGACAACCAAAACGCCATATTGTGAATATGTGAAAGTATAAAATAAAAAACAAAAATCAAAAAACCCGACTGTGTAAAAAGTGAACTTCAAAAAAGATAGAAACAAGATGACCAGAAAATATTGTCAGAAAATTATGTTAAGTATAAAACTTACTACTGTAAACAATCTCATGCAGTCGGAGGCAACAATATATATATCTTCATTGTTAAATTAAAGAAGATGCATCCGACTGCGTGAGATTGTTTACCGTATTAAGTTTCATAGTTTACCTCTTGAAACATAATCTTTTTTAAAGTTCACTTTTTACGCAGTCCGGTTTTTAATTTTATAAATTAACTTTTTTTTTTTACAATTATGTGTTTGACACGTTCTGTTCAAAGATTTCAGACAAGAAGGGATAAATATTTGTGGCCAACTAGAACCCAGTTTTTTTGCTATATTATTTGTTATCGAACTCTGAAAAATTATGGTTGAGAACAAGATTCAGTAAGTTAGCAACATAGTTCGGTAATATATGTTGGTAAAATAGTATTATTTAAAAAAGTGCTCTTAGTATAACCAAACAATCATCCGAGGCTACACTAGAAAACAAAATTGTCAATGGTCTGATCGACTGTAATTACATTCTGACACAGTTGAGGTTCAACACACACTTTAGAACTCGAGATCGGAAATTGTTTTTAATTCAATTTTATCCTAACAACTACACCTATCATAGCCCCTTAGCAAGACTACCTCGGAATTTTAATGATATTCATGGTTCTATTGACCTATTTGATATTACGCTTACCCAATTCAAGAATGGATTGAGATCCGTATTAGAAATGCAAAATATATAATAATTTAGGGAAATTTATTTAAAATTTTTAGGAAATTCTATATAATATATTTAATGAAACTTAGACCTAGTTATATTTATCATTGTACTTATGTAAAAATGGTTTATCCGTATAAATAAATAAATAAATAAATAAAACAAATAGGTGACATCGACAGAATATTTTTCTCACCTTGTTGCCCAGTAGTTTGCAGAGGAACCGAAGGAAACCGCTGTGGCGGTGCGGCTGCCTGCGGTTGTGTGTTATTAGCATAATAAGTAACGGGATGATTCCAGTAATGGGGCGGCTGCGTTGGCTGGTAAGCGATTGTTTGGGCCTGCGGTGGGCCCGCGCTCTCTGGTACGTAGAAAGTGCTCGCCATTTCTGGCACAGTTGGAGGTTCCTTTTAACAATCAAATGTCCACATATTATTTTATATTCACACAAAGCTCTCTTCGAACATCATATTGAAAAGACTGTTCAGAAAGAAACTTAAGATTAAAGTATTTCCACATTCGGCTAGTTTAAGGAAAAATTACCTCAAGCGTTAATCTCAATGTTTGGGGATACACATCACACACGGCATCAGTTTAAGAGATTTATTACATCGCGGAAGGTTGTTTTTTTTAATCTAGATTACTTTAAAAACGCAAATATTATAAGTTATTTCGAAAAAACGCAATTTTTCCATGTATTTCTATGTCGTCAGTAGTTTTAGTAAGAATTTATTGTTCCCATTGTTTTCCTGGTATATTCGTATTTTTTAAGATAGTTTTTTAGTAGTTTCAGTCAAACCTGAAATTTGACTTTATTAAACATCTGATTTTCTCAATTTTTATAGCTGGTTCTTCCGAATTTTTCAAAGCAACTACTGCGAGGACGATTTCTATGCCGTCGGTAGTTTAAGGGTTATTCAAAACCCGAAATTTTGTCTTCAAATAGTATTTTTCGGGTATCGATTTCCTCGGAAAAAGAAGTAAATAGTTTTTCTCAATATTGATTGCCGATACTAACGAATTTGTCAAGATATTTGGTAGCTTGAGGATTGGTTGGTATTCAAAATCTGACATTTCATCTCCAAATAATTTACTTGGAATCGATCAGTCTTTTATCAATATTTTTTTCAAAATTTGTATTTCCTGGTATATATTTCAATATTTTTCAAGAAACAAAATTTCAGATATTTTCAATATACTATATGCAGTCACTACTTTACATTCAAAATTCGAAATTTCATCTTCAACTTACGAAGGCGTAGAAAGGCCAACAACAAAATATTATTCAAAAACATTTGGAATTGCACTTTGAACTGACAATTGTCACTTTGAAATGACAATTTGTCACTTTGAACTGACAATTGTCACTTCAAAGTGACAATTGTCAGTTCAAAGTGACAATTGTCACTTCAAAGTGACAATTGTCAGTTCAAAGTGACAATTGTCACTTCAAACTGGCAATTCCCGATGTTTTTGTAAATGACAATTGTCACTTCATAGTGACAATTGTCAGTTCAAAGTGACAATTGTCACTTCAAATAGACAATTGTCACTTCAAACTGGCAATTCTCGATGTTTTTGTAAATGACAATTGTCACTTCAAATTGACAATTGTCACTTCAAAGTGACAATTGTCAGTTCAAAGTGACAATTGTCACTTCAAACTGGCAATTCCCGATGTTTTTGTAAATGACAATTGTCACTTCATAGTGACAATTGTCAGTTCAAAGTGACAATTGTCACATCAAATTGACAATTGTCGCTTCAAACTGGCAATTCCCGATGTTTTTGTAAATGACAATTGTCACTTCGAAGTGACAATTGTCAGTTCAAAGTAGCAATTCCAAATGTTTTTGAAAAATATTTTGTTGTTGGCCCTTCTACGCCTTCGTATCAACTAGTATTTTTCATGCAACAACTTTCTCTTTATTCATAAAGAATTTATTGTCATCAAATATTTTTTCAGGTACCTTCAAATTTTTTCAATATTTTATATGCCGCCCGAAATAAAAAACTGAAATTTTGACTGCAAATAATATTTACCGGATGTCGAAAATCATTGGACACTGATGAGAAATCTGTTTTTCTCAATGTTGTTTGGCGGTACCTCCGTATTTTTCAATATAAAGAAACACATTTAGCCATATCGTACATATTTCCTTGTCTTCAGTAATTTAAAGGTTGATTTACATTCGAAAATTGATTTTTTTGGCGTAAGTTTTCTGAAAAACAATTGGGCATTCATGAAGAATTTGTCTTTCTCAATGTTATTGCTGCTGTCATTTTGGGCCCTATTTCTATGGTTACCATACAATTTTGTATCTTACGTCTTTCCATTTTCCGTTAATATTACCAATTTTCATGCAAATGGAAAAACAAAACAATATCTTCAGATGCCATTGTATTTATATTGAACTTTATTAATCTAAATAAAATATACAATTTAATTTAGAGGTCCTTAACGTAATCTATTGAAACATTAAATAATCGTTATAATGGTGATTTAGCCACTGAAAAAAAAAATATTAGCATCGAATTGTTAACCACAGTTCACCCTATTTTAAATATTTGAAAAGTGGATGCTGAAAATTCACCTCAAACGCAATTCCTCTTCAATAGTTTTTTTTCGGGCCTTCTCAAAACTATCATGAACTTTTATGTGTTATTCTAGTCACTTCCAGAAAAATATTCAAGATATACGCATTTATCTATCAAAAGTAACAATAAAAATGAGAAAAAAATATAGTACCATTTTTGGAACCATAGTTGAACCTTCAATAATGTTATCAACGGACCCAAATATCAACAGTTTTCTCGGGAGTTTCTTTGAATTATGCACTTTAACCAGTTATATGAATTAGCCCCAATGAAGAAACATCGCCGTTTTAACTCTTTGTATGCAATATTTTGTAATGAATCTCAAAAAGATTCTGAACAATAATGCATTTACTTACAGTCTCATACAGGTAAATCATAACTACACCATACCACTTCACAAATGAAACTGAACTGAAAACGTTTGCAAGGGGAAATATAATCCTTAAAACAAATGATAAAATTCCAATTAGCACAAGATGTGGTCCATAAGTGCCTTATTCCCTGAACCCTTCTGTATAACCACTAGGAATTAGGACAATTTTATTGTACCTGTCCCACACAGATCCAATAAAATAACCATAAAACAGGTAATAATTACATGGATAAGAGAAAAATAAGTAAATGGCCTGAATAACTATGCTAATCCTTGAAAAACCCTTGCAAATTGTTGATTAAATCTGTTCAGATCACATTTGTTGGGTTGAGTCAGGTATAATTCACTAAAAGCAATTTGTTTGGAGTTCAATGACAAAAATATACCATGGAGGTTCGAAATTTCCCCATTTATAACTTCCTCGAGTGATTTTACCATTTCAATTCAAGGCTTACTTCACATTTTTTAGGAAAAAACACATATTCTTATTGTGTAGTTAGTTCTCAAAATGTCACAAATTCCTTTGATTCCATTATCTTCAAAGGGTGATAAACTTGAAAGAACATGGTTGAGAGAAATTCAATCAGTGGATTTGTTATTATTTTTCCAATCGTTCAAATTCATAAACATTTTAGCTGGGTATTTATACAGGGTGTCTCATTTCTCATAGAAGCACCTCTGTATCTTCTGTAATTGCTGACGTAGAAAACTCGCTAGATATACAAAAAATGCGCCTAATGATTAGGTGGGGGTCCAGTTGTTAAAGTTTGAAATATTTCAAAACTACGAGACACTATGGCATTGAGTGTTCATTAATGGCTACCCAGTAGAGATTTTATTTTTTCGGGGCGGGAAACTTCATCTTGTGGGCAAATTACCGAGATGAACATGCATTTGTAAATTAGTTCATACATCCCTAATTTTCCACGTTTCGTTAAGAATTTTGAATAATGTCCCCAATGTATTTGAACTAGTGGTGACTAGATCAAAGACAGAGGATGCCAACAGGTGTTTTTAGTCTGACCGATCCTAAATCTGTTTTTTACATTGCCCTTCCAAAAACTTCACATTTCACAAATGAATATTTTTAAACAGCTTTATATTTATATAATTCACTTGGTACAGTTGGTGCTCTCGAATCAAAGTATCGATGGCTGTTTCGCAGCAGTAAAAAAAAATTAAATCCACCCACTAACACAACTTATATGTGACGAAAAAATTAACTCACCATCCTCCCGTCGAACTGTTGTTGAACATGAACACCATAGGGGGCAGTGTAGACTAAATACGGTTGTTGGTAGACCGTACCAGATTCACCAGTGGCAGGAGAGGCAAAAGTGGTGGAATATCCGGAAAATTGTTGCTGAGGTGGTAAATTGGAAACATTCTCCGCAGTCACGTATGTGTAACTCCTGCATTTGGAAATTAATTTTCTATATAAAAAAACTTATTTCAGCAAATAATTCGGAATCATTTGATGGGCAATACTGATTAATTGAAAAACTAAACGAAAACATCCCTCAATTGTTACACTTTACATTTGGGTTAAAAACATATGGTTTAATAATCAAAGTCTACTCACTGAATGTCCCCCATATGGAAGAGAGGGTGGTTTGGATTAAAAAAATAACCTGTATGTTTTTCAAAATGGCATTAAAATATAAAATATTCATGAAAATATGAAAAAACTTTAGGAAACAGAAAATTATTTGAACGCACTAAGATGTTTATTTTTTTGTTAAATGCGTGACGTAAATGACAAAACTTTTCCGCCATTTTGGAATCGCCAGCTAAAATTATTGAATTTTGATAAGCAATCTTGGTCTCAGACCTCAAAAATCCCAGATACTAATTTTCAATAGATTTTGAACATAAATCACAAAAACACGCCCGCCATCTTGAGTGGTTGAATTTTGACCCCAAAAACCAATTTTAAATAGACACAAAGTCGTCCGCCCTTTTGGAACTGCCTTTTGGTGCAGTTGAATTTTGACAAAAAAAATCTCGGTCTCGGAATAAATTCAAACCATGAATCATCTAACTCGTCTGCCATTTTGGAACTGCCATCTTGAATTTTCGAATTTTGACAAAAAATCATAATTTCCGACTCCAAAAACTACTACATACCAATTTTAAATTGAATCGGACCACGAAATCACAAAATTCGCCAGCCATTTTGGAGTTTCCAGTCTGTGCAGTTCAATTTTGACAAAAAAAAACCCGATCTCAAACCTCAAAGACCCCTAGATTTAATAAAATCGTATCATGAATCACAAATCTCGCCCACCATTTTGGAATCGCTTCGTTAATTCTTACATTTTCTCCGAATGAAAAAAACCTCTGGATACCATTTTGAATCGATTCTGACCATTAATAACCAAACACGTACTCCATTTTAGATCCACCATCATGGGTAGTAGAATTTTGACAAAAAATATTATATCTATCCTAAAAACCCCTACATACCAATTTCGAATAAAATAAAACCATGAGTCAGCTAACTCGTCTGCCATTTTGGAACTGCCATCTTAAACTTTCGAACTTTGACAAAAAATCATAATTTTCGACCCCAGAAACTCCTACATACCAATTTCGAATAGACCATGAAATCACACAACTCGTCCGCCATTTTGGAGCTGCCCTTTTTTGCAGTTGAAATCTGACAAAAAAATCTTGGTCTCAGAATAAATTCAAACCATGAATCGGCTAACTCACCCACCATCTTGAATTTACAAAAATAATAATTTCCCCCCCAAAACCCTCTACCAATTTTGAATAGAATCGGTCCTTGAATAACGAAACTCGTCCGCCATTTTGGAGCTGCCATTTTGTGCAGTTGAATTTTGACAAAAAATCCCGATCTCAAACCTCAAAGACCCCTAGATTGAATAGAATCGTATCATGAATCCCAAATCTCGCCCACCATTTTGGAACCGCCACATTTAATTGTTAAATTATCTCCGAATGAAAAAAACCTCTGGATACCATTTTTAATCGATTCTGACCATTAATAACCAAATACGTCCTCCATTTTGGATCCGCCATTATGGGTAGTAGAAAATCACAAAACTCGTCCGCCATTTTGGAGTTGCCCTTTTGTCCAGTTGAATTTCGACAAAAAATGTTTCAAAATAAAATCAAACCATGAATCACCCAACTCGTCCGCCATTTTGGAACTACCATCTTGAATTTTCGAAATTTGACAAAAAAAACATTATTTCCGACCCCAAAACTCCTACATACCAATTTTGTATAGAATCGGACCATGAATCACAAAACTCGTCCGTCATTTTATAGCTTCCCTTTTGGGCAGTTGAATTTTTACAAAAAATATCGGTCTCAAAATAAAATCAAACCATGAATCAGCTAACTCGTCCGCCATTTTAAAACTGCCATCTCAAATTTTCGAATTATGACGAAAAATCATAATTTCCGACCCCAAACACTCCTACACACCAATTTTGAATAGAATCAGACCATGAATCACAAAACTCGTCCGCTATTTTAAAGCGGCCTTTTTGTGAATTTTGACAAAAAATCCCGATCTGAAACGTCAAAGACCCCTAGATTGGATTGTATCGTATCATGGATCACGAATCTTGCCCACAATTTTTGAGCACCATGTTTAATTGTTAAATTATCTTCGAACGAAAAAACCTCTGGATGCCATTTTGAATCGATTCTGATCATAAATAACGAAACACGTCCTCCATTTTGGATCCGCCATCATGGCTAGTTGAATTTTGACAAAAAATATTATTTACAACCCTAAAAACCCCTACATACCAATTTTGAATAAGTCAGCAAAGTCGTCCGCCATTTCGGAACTGCCATCTTAAATTTTCGAATTTTGACGAAAAATCAAAATTTCCGACCCTAAAGACGCATACCAATTTCGAATAGAATCGGACCATGAAATCACAAAATTCGTCCGCCATTTTATGCAGTTGAATTTTGACAAAAAAATCCCGATCTCAAACCTCGAAGACTTCTAGATTGGATAGAATCGTATCATGAATCACAAATCTCGCCCACAATCTTGGAGCCGCCATGTTTAATTGTTAAATTTTGAATCGATTCTGACCATAAATAACCAAACACATCCGCCAATTTGGATCCGCCATCTTGAGTAGTTGAATTTTCACAAAAATATGATTTCTAACCCAAAACACCCCTACATACCAATTTTCAATAAAATCAAACAATGAATCAGCCAACTCGCCGGCATTCTGGAACTGCCATCTTGAGTTTTCTAACTAAAAAAAAATAATCCCAACCAATTTTAATAGAATCAACTCTTCCGCCATTTTGGAACTGCCATCTTCAATTCTCAGATTTTGACAAAAAATCATAATTTCCGACTCCAATACCAATTTTGAATAGAATCGCACTATGAAAATCACAAAACTCTTCTGCCATTTTGGAGCTGCCAATTTTGAAAAGTTGAATTTCAAAAAAAATCTTGGTCTCAAACCTCAAAGATTGGGTAAAATCGTACCGTAATCACAAATTAAAATCTCCAAACGCAAAAACCCTGGATGTCGATTTTGAAACGATTCCAACCATAAAAAACTTTTAACAAAATTCCCATCAAAACTTGATTTTCTTGCTTTTTCAAATCAAAATCATTCATGAACCTTTCACCGACAATATACATTTTTTTACTGGTCAAAGCGAAGACGGCTAGCCCGCCTTCAACTGATTTTAATTTTTAAACTAAGAATACTTGGCTCGATAGCCAAATTGCCGGCGTAGCTTATGGCCAGGGGGTAGCTCAGAAAGTGGGGATCATGGCGCACTGTATTTTTTTAGTTATCTTGTCCTTTCTTGAGCTCAGTTGAAAAATGTATATTTAATGAAGGATTAAGAATTATATCATTTCATTCAAGACAAGTTTTTATTCTTGAAATTGCGAGCGAATAAGTATGTGGATTAGTAGATTATTATGCTAAAGAAAGAGATGGGAGAGTATGAAAATGAGCAGACCCTATTTATGATTTTTGAACATATCTCCAAAAGCATTCGATACCAATCACCAAACTCTCAAATTCTCAAATCACACAAGCCCACTAATAACCTCTCATAACTGTTGAGAGGCAAAGCAGTCAAAATGGCGAAGAATACATATTTGCCTCAACAGGTAAGTACCTGTTAAAAGGCAAAATAATTGAAATTGTATTAAATGTAGGCTTGAGAGATAAGTGCCATGTGAAGTGGAATGAATAGAAAAATCGAATTTAAACAGTTTTCTTCACATAAAGGATTCAATATAAAATTGAACCAGAGAAAGGTAGATCTCAGGTGAAAAACAACTACTTTCCTGGTAAATACCACGCAGAACGTTGAATGATATTCACTTGAAAATCCATGCATACTTCCATATAATATCAATGGACATTGAATGCAAATGTTTCTTTCTGATAAGCTCGATTATGTTTAATTTATGTCGTGTTCACCTAACAATCCGCATACCGGTTTCAGGCTTCTTGGCCCTCATCAGTACGGAGTAGTCAACCAGCCAAAGGTCCAAAGAACTCTGGCTGAAGTGAGACACAACGTAAACAAACCATCATCGATCTTGTACACCTATAGGTAGCTGGAAAAGATAAACTTTAACTGGCGGTACCTAGTGACAGAAAGAAACACTCCGAAAATCTCCCACCTCGATAGGTTTCCAAATAAAAGATTCCTTCTCAGTAGGAGTGGCAAGCCCGCCTAGCATATAGTGATAGATAAGTGCCATGTGAAGTGGAATGAATAGAAAAATCGAATTTAAACGGTTTTCTTCACATAAAGGATTCAATATAAAATTGAACCAGAGAAAGGTAGATCTCAGGTGAAAAACAACTACTTTCCTGGCAAATACCACGCAGAACGTTGAATGATATTCACCTGAAAATCCATGCATACTTCCATATAATATCAATGGACATTGAATGCAAATGTTTCTTTCTGATAAGCTCGATTAGAGATTAGAGTTCTTTGGACCTTTGGCTGGTTGACTACTCCGTACTGATGAGGGCCAAGAAGCCTGAAACCGGTATGCGGATTGTTAGGTGAACACGACATAAATTAAACATAATCGAGCTTATCAGAAAGAAACATTTGCATTCAATGTCCATTGATATTATATGGAAGTATGCATGGATTTTCAGGTGAATATCATTCAACGTTCTGCGTGGTATTTGCCAGGAAAGTAGTTGTTTTTCACCTGAGATCTACCTTTCTCTGGTTCAATTTTATATTGAATCCTTTATGTGAAGAAAACCGTTTAAATTCGATTTTTCTAAATGTAGGCTTGATTCGCAAATTATTGGAAAGACAGAGGGGGATAATCTCCTTGTTGATTTTATTGTCATATTAACAGGTAAATAATATTTTTGTAAATTTCAACAATGACTGTTGAATAAGATTTTAATGATACCATATAGTATGATAATTCGCAGCATTGATTGAAAAATGTCCGTGGTACCAATGAAAAATTGAGAGGTTAACTGTTTGAAACAGGTTTCATTGCAAGACTTGCAGGTATGGGAAATTGAAAATCGTGCCGATTATCGTTAGATTAACAGACTGCATAGTAACAAACAGAGATTTCATTGATAATTATAAATGACAAATTAACTTTCAACAGATATAATTACTGTATGAATTCGATTGCCATAGTATAATTTATGACATATTCCTTTAAGAGAAGAACCTTTCAAATTATTGAAATAATATGGCCACATTAACAGGTTAACATTAACCGGTATTCAACTATATAAAAAAAATAATTATTGAATGTTGCATGGCCCATTTACACCATAATAAATTGGACAGAACAAGTGTTTATTTTCCAACTACCCAAAAACAGGTTCAAGTACTATCAGGTATCCAAGGTAGTTTTTGGTTAATAATTTTTGTAAGTTAACAGGTAATCGATAACGCTCATATTAAAGTAGAACCAGAAATCTTAGAAGGTCGTAAATCACCAACCACTTGAGTTATCAGCGGTCGGTGGATTCTACGCAGAGTTGTACCTGCCCTAGCCATTAAATTTTGTTTTATAGGTAGGTATAATGATATTGGGTTAAGATAATTATTAAGAAAAATCGCTTGAATATAATTGAGAATTGTTTATTTATATATAATATATGATAATAATAATATATATATATATATATATATATATATATATATAATTATAATTATATTATATTATATAATAATATATGATATACCTAATTAAGTAAAATGTCAAACTTTATACTTTATAAAAAGTTCAGTTTCTCGATAAAAGGTATTTATAAACAAAATTACTCACGAAGAACAGTTTCACTTTCACTATCGTCATCCAAATTGATAATGAACTTTTCTTTGGGAATTTTTTCTATATCCATATATGACTTTTCCACCTCTTTAATATGTTAAGGTTGGAGAAGTATTATTTCTTCGAACTGCTGACTTAAGCTGATGCCATATATGTTCAATTGGGTTAAACATACAGTGATAAGGAGGAAGTCTAGTAACTGTTTTTGTGTACTTTTCCTCATAGTACATATCATTATTTAACATATATTCTTGTATAGTGGCTTTGGTGTCATTTGAACATGGTGCTTTATCTAGCCTTCGACTGTGGTAGCTAGCATTATCCATGACGATAATACTGCTGGGTGGAATATTTGGTATGAGTTTATTTTGGAACCAGTCTTCAAATTATTCGGCTGTAGTTTCATCATGATAATCGACTAAAGAGTCCTTAATATTCTTTGCCGACAAAGACAACGCATTTGGTATAAAACCATTTTCGGTTCCTGCGTGAATTATCGTAATGAGTTTTCCTTTATTAGACAGCGCATTAGTTTGGCACAAGTCAGACGAGTCTACCCAACTTGTTTTTGGAATATCGTGTGTATCGAACCAAGTTTCATCCAAATACACTACTGTTCTACCATATTCTCTAAATTCGTTTATTGCCAATAAATATTCAAATCTCCATTTCTTAAGGTGCACAGATTCCATTAAGATTTTTCTGCTACTAGTGAGTTTTTTTAATTTATATCCGTTTTGTAAAAGAGACTTCCTTATAGCTCTTTGCAACATTTGATACCAGTTTCATTCTTTTTAAGCCGTTGCATTAAAATATCTAATGTAGGCACAATTTGCTCTTTATACAAGGCATATATTGTTCTTCGAATTATATCTACATCACAGCCATCTAGTTTCCTTGAATCGCCAGAGTCTTTTCGTTTCTTTCTTTTTAAAATAGGGTTACTTACTATTTTAAACACTGTGGTAGGTAATTTATTTTGTAACCGTGAATAGACCATTATTGCTATAATCTCGTAAATAGCCCATTAGTACTGAAAGTCTGGTGGCCAGGTAAGTAAATTTTATTATTTACACACATTTAAACATATCCGTATAGTTATTCTAATCCCAATTGGAACAGCAATAAAAATAAGAGCACTTTGAGGAGTGTTCACATGCACTGCCTGGCAAATGGAAAATTTATATACTACCAGTGTTTTTACTTTCAAAGCGTTCCTGGTACAATCATAAAAAAGTTCTGGCGAGTGGAAGAGAATTCCTTCTTGAAACTTTTTATGTCGGTCCAATTGGGATTAGAAATACTTTACCAAGGGTTCTACATCAACCTTACGAGATTTTTTTTTAATCAAATAAATTTAAATACAAAACTGTCAACAAAAGCCAAAAATAATGGAGAGCCCACTATTATTAAAATGCCAAACTATTTCATGAGATATTTCAATCCGGACCTGGGAATCTTTTAAGGGACACACACTTTTATTGCTTATCTATATTTCGAAAAATAGGTAATAATGAGGGTCGTCGGCTAATATTGATTTACGACCTTCTTAGATTTCTAGTTCTACTTTACCTGTTGAGAATATTTTTACAAGATTTTGAATTGCATGAAATCAAATGTTTAGAAGCGCCGGCAGGCTGAAATGATTTACCGTGGTTGCTGTCCCGAAGAAGACACCAGTGGCGGCGAGAAAGGCATGATCGGGCTGGTGGAGCTGTTCGTGAGGTGGGTCTGGGTCTTCAGAGTGGGCGATGATCTTACAGAACGCATTTTCTTCGGAGAAAGTGGAAAGTTATCCCTGCACGGTGGCTTCTGAGGTGACAACGGTGGCACTGCCGCCACCTTGCCGAAAATCTGGCAAAGGACGGGCGGTATGTTGGTCGGATCGTAGTGGTATATGCTGCCGTCTTCATTTTTCACAGGCTTACCCGTCTGGAATAACTTTCATCGATCAGCGATATCAGAAGATTATTTCAAAGCATATTTTGAGGATGATATTAAAACCAACAACTAGAAATCAAATAACATCAGGTTGAGGTGAAGTTATAGAGAAGGTTATAGAGAAACCAAATCGTTGTTATCCATAAAAAATACGCTCGTCTCACCTGCGGATTGATGATGATGCTCCCCCGTGGCACGTTCTGCATATCCGTGACGGCCCACACAACGTGATTGTCCACAGTATCGCCCCCCTCGTGGTGATCCTGATTCTCGCTGCTGCAGTTCGAGTCCTGCCTCGCGTCCATGACGGGATGGGGCGTCGACGTGGGCGAAGGAGTCACCGACTCGGACATCTGCGACTGCGACTTGTAGCCGGAGCTGGAGGGGCTCAGGCGCCACGACACCGAACTGGCCCCCGAATCTAGAAATATTCTTCCTGATCACGCAAGGAAGAAATCATTGGGTTTTGTCGTACAAAAAATCGGCAAAATATCGATGAAGATGCTGGGGGTATCGGTAACTAGTGACACAAGGTTCTGCATTCGGTCTGGTATTATCAATAATAATGGAAGTATTTGTACAAAGTGGAAAAACTTTGGCAATTGCCGAATGCAATAAACATTCAACTCCACATTTGAATAATGAAGAATGTCAACTGATTGTGTGGTAAATGTATCCTTTGCAGTCAGAACTACTTGACTTCATAGTCTGGTTTGAGGCACTTATCATATTTATCACTTGTAAAAAAACCAACAACACAGTATTGAAAAGGGAAACATTCGCAATTGAATAATATCACGACCATTATTATCTGTCTTTTCAAAAATTTGCAATTCTATCTAAAAATAATTTATATTATATTAATATTTCTAGTACGAAAATGCCCGCACAGTGAATCCAACCAGAATTGAAATTCACTACTTTATTTATAAATGTAACGAGTGGTTCATCTTATCTTCTACTCCTCAAAATACGCACGAAACATCTCGGTGTTTAGTTTCAAGAGCCAGCAAATGACAAAGACAATAAGGTTCAAATTAACTCTCCTGCGTATCGCGTACTGTTTTCTGATTGGATGCTAATTAGGATCTTTCATTCACCGGCCAATTAGAAAACACTAGTATAATCTAACAAACTTTCGATCGTAGACAGTTTTGTAAACCGTGCATCCGAGAATCTTGCTTGGCAACAGAGTTCAGTTCACGTGTTCTGAATATCTGAATCACTACAATTATTTTTCGAAACAATATTCAATTGCGAATGTTTTCCTTTTCAATACTATTTGTGTCGTTTGTTTCTTACAAGTGATAATTATGATAAGTACCTCAAAGCACAGTATGAAATCAACTAGTTCTGACTTTATCTCCAGTTTGGATATAACAAAGTTAGTTGTATTCTTCACTTCGAAATTAAATATCTATCTCAGACAGCCTGCAATATATACATTCACTTCACAATCAGTTCAACATTCTACATTATTCAAATGTCGAGTTCAATGTTTATTGCATTCGGCAATTGCCAAGGTTTTCCTCTGAGTAGGTCACCTGAAATTAGGCGGATGGCGCTACACAAAATTTTGTCGAATTTTACAAAGAACAAAACATGTTTTAATTTTTTTTTTCCGATTTTTAACCACTGTAATTTGTTATAAAATGGCATTATACACTCGTCATTCACGGTTGTGCAAGAGGTCAGATTAAACTCTGTATATATATATACATATATATATATATATATATATATATATATATATATAGAGTAAAACTAATAGTAGGGTCTGCAGCAATGTAAAAGAAAACTCTTTGAAGTTTTTTCAAGCTTTCGGAATAGTTTATTCCATCATCAGGGAGACTACAAACTACAAACGAATTGATTTTTGCAAATTTTTACAGTAAACAAATCATTCAATATAATAGATTATTTCATAAAATAAAAACAAGGAATATAAAAAAATTGAATGATTTGAGAGAAAATGAAAATAAAATTAAATTGAAAACAAATCCAAATTGGATAAAGAACATATCAAATACAGTGATTCCTGAAGACATTTCACAATTTTTGTCTTTAGGACCTAAATTTAGTATCAACCAATAATAAAAAAGACATTTCTATAAAAACATTTTAGCAGATGTAGACTACATCACTTCCTCTATCAATGACAATAAAAAAAGAAACATCACTATAGCTAGAGCTACTAATGTGATTACCAACCATTTACTTAATGTTGACTATAGAAAAAATGATATTTTTCGAAAACTTTATAACAAGTCAAGAACATTTTTGAAAGATAACCCAGAATTGATTCTTACTCAGTCAGATAAAGGTAATGTTACTGTTATTATGGAAAAACAACAATATCTAGATTTATCTAATGATATTAAATGGAAAAACAACAATATCTAGATTTATCTAATGATATCAAATAGATGACACGGTTAAAAAAAAGCTTAGTTATAATGGTATTTCTCCTAAATTTTACTCTTTACCAAAAATTCACAAACCAAATTTATCAGTGAGACCTATTATAGCTTGTATAGGTTCTCCTACAGAACAAATTGCTTCCTTTTTAACGAATATTTTGTCTATTGCTTATGATTCAGATAATATTTATTCGATCAAAGATTCCTTTGAATTCTCAAAAAAATTTAATAGAATCAAATTACCAGATAACTATGTTCTTGCCAGTTTAGATGTTGTCTCTCTTTTTAGTAATGTTTATCTAGATACTTGCCTTAGAGCAATAGATAAGAATTGGGTTCGCATCAGTAGACACTGTACTATTGAAAAAGATTGTTTTTCCAACTTGATAAGATTCCTCTTTGAAAACAACTATTTTTCATTCAATGGAAAATATTTCAGACAAACTTTTGGAACTCCTATGGGATCTTCAATTTCACCAATTCTTGCAGCTTATGTTATGGATGAATTGCTAGACACAGTGATTCCAGTACTCTCTTTTGAATTATTTTTCATCAAAAAAATATGTGGATGATATAATTTTAGCTTTACCAACAAATGGTATAACAGAAATTTTGGATACTTTTAATAGCTACGACCCATTCATACAATTCACAATCGAAACAGAAGACTTAGATCTCTCAGTACCTTTTCTTGATACAAAACTTATCCGATTGGTTGATAACACAATATTGATTGATTGGTATAGAAAACCATGCAGTTCAGGAAGGTATTTGAATTTCTTTTCTTATCACAAATTTTCGATGAAAGTGAATTTGTTGAAACAAATGAAAGACAGAGTACTCAAAATTTCTGATAAATCTTTCCATAAAAAAATTTGAACAAACTTCAAGAACTTTTCTTACAAAATTCTTATCCACCATCTTTAGTTAAAAAATATTATTTAGCACATCCTTAACAGAAGTTGATAATACCATAAGACAAAATAACAATTCTCATAATGAACGTGTTACTGATATGAATCAAGTTTCAATTTTTATGCTTAGTTACCTTATATAAAGAAATAACACCTTAACTGACCAGAATTTTTAAACCTATTGAAAACATTATAATTGCATATATATCATTCACTATAATAAGACAAATATATTCAAAAGTAAAAGACAAAATTCCTCTAAGTCATCACTTACTAATGTTATTTATAGTATCCCTTGTCATGATTGTGATAAGAATTATATTGGCCAAACAAAAAGATTATTGAAGGATAGAATCATTTCTCATAAGAGTGATAGTAGACTACATCCTGAGAGATGTGCTTTAGCTAAACATGTCAATGATTGTGACCACCAAATGAACTACCTTTCAACAACTGTTCTTGCAAGAGAATCACATCTTTCAAAAAGGTCTTTCTTAGAAATGGCTTTTATCTATCAAGAGAATGACTCCATCAATAAAAAAACAGATATAAACCATCTGAGTGAAATTTATTCTTTTTTACTTTCACTCGACATAAAACACCAAGAAGTCAGAGTTTCTGAACGTGGTGATTCTAACCTAAACTAAATTTGAATTGTTCTACGATGAGAAGTGTCATTGTCAGATTAGTCACTGTCAGTTCCGAGAATGAATATCTGAATGTTGTTTCTATGTACAAGAATTTGTCTTTTCATTCAGAAATGTAATTTGAAATTAATTATCCAAAAGCTAGAAGTCATTTTCTATTAATAATGTATCTTATATACCATTATGTACTTATATGTAAACATCCTCAAGATAGATGTAAGTACTCATATAATTTGTTTTTTACAGTTCTTATATGCACAATTTTTTCCATTTGTAGTCTCCCTGATGATGGAATAAACTATTCCGAAAGCTTGGAAAAACTTCAAAGAGTTTTCTTTTACATTGCTGCAGACCCTACTATTAGTTTTACTCTTAACTAGTCAGCGACTACCCTCCTTTCATATATATATATATATATTATTATATTATATTATTGTGAAAAAAATACCTAAAATGAAGGAAGTACTTACAGTAATATGAGTGGATGATAAATGAACATTAACTTCAAAGAAAAAACGTTATGTCATTTATATATTTTAGGACCCTGAAGAAGTTTCAAAATTGAAACGAAAGCTCGGTCTATCGTATTAAAGAGTTTTTCATAGTTCAACACTTGTGCTAACTGAAGATCCCCGTTATTCCCCACTGTTTATATATATATACAGTAAAAACCGGATATAACGACATTGAAGGGACCGTATACTTCGGACGTTATGTCCAATAGTTGTTATAAGCAATATACACAAGTATGTATGTATATATTATGTCTGTTTGTAGTATGGGGATAGGTTATGCATATGAACTTGTTTTCAAATAACTTTATGTTCAGATGTCCTCGATCGTTTAATTTTCAAAGAGTTGTTCTCGAAAAGAGATTTTATTTTATCTCTATCCTTCCAAATCGTTGATATCGTAGAGTTTGAGACTCCACATTCCTTTGCAATTTCACTATTTAACTCGCCATTTTCTAATCTCCATATAATATGTGATTTTTCTTCAATATTAAACACTTTCCTATTTCTTTTTTGCAACATAGTAACGTGTAAACACACGATCTAAACCAAAAGTTTTAAAATCAACCTGTAATTCACGTGGTCAACTATCGCACTGAATAAGTCGTAAAACATGGCAAAGAGCGGGAAAGAGGTTCTATAGCAAAATATTCCTTCATATTATTAGTATAAAGGTGAAAATTGTTCGAAATGTTTTGTTTTGCTGGAATAGGTAAACGGTTGGTCGTATAGCGATGAATAGCCGATGAATATCGATAAAGTTTCGTCGTTTTAAGCGATATGTCGCTGTATCCGATGTCGTTATAGGCGGTATGTGTACTTATCAGTTTATATAGATTCGGCCGGGACCTTGCCATTCGGTTGTTATAACCGATCTGTCGTTATAAACGATGTCGTTATATTCGGTTTTTACTGTATATATATATGAAATAACCATTTCAGAAAGCTTGGATAAACCTTGGATAAAGTTTACTTTTTCATTGCTGTTTACCACAATATCCTAGTCAGCAAATACTACCCACACTCATATATATATATATATATATATATATATATATATATATACAGGGTGTAATCTAACTTCTTGATAGTCACAGTAAAAATATTTTATCTTCAAAATTTTTACCCTAATATGCCAGAAAAAAAATAAACAAAATATGTATTGCCTGCCAAAATTTGGCTTTTTCTCAGTTCCCAAAATTTAGACGAATTTGACAAAAAAAATTGTTATTATTGTATTAACTGTAATTCGTTATGAAATGGCATTATGCACCCGTCCTTCACAGTTGTGTAACAAGTTAAAATACACCCTTGTATATCTCCGAAACAAACAATACCATTAAATAAAAAGTAATTATAAGAAAATAATCAATGAGTTTGAGTTTATTTGTCACAAGAAACATCATTTTTTTGTAGGTGGAAAAATATGAACATATAGTGAGAAAAATTAAAATAAAAAATGACTGAAAACAACCTTTATATATATGATTAAAATCAACCTTTATATAAAAGTGTACTAAAAAGAAAAAAAAAATTATTCAATTGTTTGACCTAGGTTAGTTATTCTGCGAGAAGATTCAAAATCTTGCCGCACCAGAATACCTATTTTATATTTTTTATTTATTCAATCAACGGGTAAACCCTATTACATAAAAGACAAAATATAGATATACAATAACTTAACCTACTTATTCTACTTAAAACTAACTAAATGAAAGTTAGACAGATTAAATTTAGATAGACAATCATGTTGAAATAAATAAAAGTAAATAAAAGTTCAACTAACAAACACGTTAAAATAATAATGGAGTACATGGAGTGTTGATTCAAGGTAACTTTTTCAGTTTTTGTTTCAGAGACGCAAATGATGAGCCAAACAATTCAATTTGACCATTATATTCATTTCCATACTGTGCCAACCTACAAACCGGTGAATTTTGAGCATAATTAGTAGTGCATAAAGTTGTGTGGAAAATTCTGGGATTTCTGGTTTGCCTAACTGGGACATTCAGGGAAAATATAGAATTATTCCTGACATTATTTTGTGAAGGAAGCAAATATCTGAGTTGATCCTTCTTTGTTCAAGAGATTGTAAATTAAGAAGCTCCATAATTTTGGCGTAGTTATATTCACCATAACTTAAACCCATTTTGTAGGCGATACAATGCAGTAAGCTTTTGAATCTGCTACTCAAAAAATAACCTAGGTCAAATAATTAAAGAAATTATTTTTCCTTTCCTAGTGCATTTGTAGAAAAGCTTACCTTAATTTGTTTTTTTATCATTTTTATTCAATTATTTTTAGTTATTCATAAAATCTGTCATCTTATTGAATTCTGACAAAAAATTATAATATCTCGGACCCGCCATCTTGAATTCATTAGTTTTGGCAAAAACATCATGATGTCTGAGCCCAAAAACACCCAAAAAACAATTTTGAATGGAATCGGGCTGTAATCACAAAACTCGTCGCCATCTTGGAGCCGCCATCTCGAATTCGTTGATTTTGAAAAACAATAATGATCTCCGACCCCAAAAACCCCCACATACCAATTTTTATTGGAATTGGGCTATAACCATAAAACTCTTAGTCATATTGGAGCCGCCATCTTGGATTCATGAATTTTGACAAAAAATTCGTGACCAAGTCCCCAAAACTCCCACATACCAATTTTGAATAGAATCGGACAATAATCCTAAAACTCGTCCGCCATATTGGAGCTGCCATTTTGTTTTTTCTCTAGCAAATTCCATAATGCATTGTCAGCGGAAATATGAACACCTGCCAAATTTCACGTTAATCGGACAACTAGAAGTGGGTCAAAATTCACTTGCAAGATTTGAAATAATCATACATACATACAAATGTGAAGTTAAATAAGAGCTTGTAATAAAAATTGATACATTCAACAGTTTAATCAGTTTGACCTCCCTTTACATAGTAATGCTGAATACACTGTATTATAATGCTGATGGTACTACTCTAGCAGCAGATGCTGAAACTTCTATCGAACTTGCTTCTAAGCTTAACATACACACTGTGGTACAAAAAAAACTAATTAAAGAATAAATGAAAAAAACATATTGTGCCATATAGATATTATAAAATAAGATATATTTATTTCTTCTGATTATTAAATATCACTTTGACTTGCCAGTTGTCGTATTTTAGTGAAAAACTGAGACATCGAACACATATGTAATTTGATTGCTTGCTTTATTTTACAGTTGTTTTTTAGGAGCAGATGAGTAGAAAAACGCAATGACAATATGTTAAAACAATATAAGATATTTCTATTTCTGCAAAGTCTGTTCCAAGGTATAACTTTGACATTTTTGCCAGTTGTCATATTTTGCTGCAATGGTAAACAATCAAATTGTGAAAATATATACTTTGATTATTGTTGTTTGAGTAAAAAAACATTTAGTCGAAAAATATTATAAAACTTCTCAACTTCTAAGCTCTGTCATACATACATACATACATTATTGTTGTAATATTTAGCTGCAACGATAAAACATTGGGTTGGGAAAACAAATGATTTGTGCGTTGTTTTATTGTATATATGTTGCTAGAATAAACTTTATATAGGTGCAGATAAAAGAATCGTGTTCTGTCACGAGAATTTTATAAAGCAACATGAACAATTTGAAGAGTATGCGGATTTTTCAAGTGAAGAACAAATTGCCGAAAACTGAGTTTTGAACGAATTAGTTTACTAGGGCAAAGAAACATGTTTGAAAACATACCCACAACCCAAACGAAAGTATTGAATGCAGCAAGATAATTCCCCATGTTGCCACTAAATACGCACTTAAACTGCGATGAAAATTTGAAAAATAACAATACTTAACGTGAATTATCAAACAACAGAATATCTGAATTCATAATCAGATGCAAAATTCGACCTGATTGAATCGAAAGAATGCCAATTCAATGCAATATATCGGAAGTCACTCCAAAAGGATGTCCATTAAAATGTTCAATAAAACACTAGCAAAAAAAATAAAACAAAGATTTTGGGAAACTATATGGAAAACATTTTACCCTTTGTTCATTTAGTGCGTAATTCTTGAATACCATTTCATTAAAAATAAAAAATAACATTTTTCCTACATAAACTTGTATGTTTCTTGATAAATTAATTATCAATATTATTATCATAATTATCATCATTATCAGCATTATTATCATCATCAATCGTTATCATAATCACTATCGACATTATTATCATTATTATTATCGCTATCAACATAATTATCATCATATTAATGAATCTTTATCATAATCAATCGTTATCATGATCACCATTAGCATTATTATCACCACTATCAGCATCATTATCATCATCAATAATTTTTTATCATCAATTGTTATCATGATCAAAATCAACCTTATTATCATTATTAGGTCATTATTATTATCATCACCTTTTAATCTTATATGATTACTATAATTCCTTAGTCATTTTATCAGCATTATCATCGTCGTTATTATTATTGTTATCATGATCACCATCATCATTATTGTCATTATTATCATCATCGATGAATCTTTATCGTCAATATTCGTTATTATGATCACCATCAACATTATTATCATCATCAATCGTTATCATGATTCCCATCAACATTATTATTATCATCACTAACAGCATTATTATCATCATAACATAATTTTACACGCTTTATATTAGCTTCACTTGTATGTTTGTTTGTAACCAACTCCTTTGGACTTGGTTTGGCAGGTGTACATAATTCCGGTGACAATGCATTAAGAAATTTTTGTGTGAAAAAAAAAACAAAATGGCGGTTCCAATATGGCGGACGAGTTTTGTGATTATGGTCCGATTCGATTCAAAATTGGTTTGTGGGGTTTTGGAGTCGAATATTATGATTCTTGTGTGAAAAAAAAAACAAAATGGCGGTTCCAATATGGTGGACGAGTTTTGTGATTATGGTCCAAATCTATTCAAAATTGGTATGTGGGGGTTTTTGGAGTCGAATATTATGATTCTTTCGTGAAAATTGGTAAATTCAAGATGGCGGCTCCAAAATGGTGGACGAGTTTTGTGATTATGGTCCGATTCTATTCAAAATTGGTATGTGGGGGTTTTTGGAGTCGAATATTATGATCCTTTCGTGAAAATTGAAAAATTCAAGATGGCGGCTCACTGTATATATTGACAACGTTAAAATCTTCGAATGACTTCTAAAATCGATATTTGACTATTAGTACAGCTGTACACATTAATGATTTGGAAAATAATTACAGTTACTAATAGTAATCACGGAATTAATCGTAGATTAAAACAAATAATAGTTTAAAAAAGAATTAATCGTAGATTAAAACAAATAATAGTTTAAAAAAATTAAAAAAACACGCTTTTATAGAAATCAAACTAAATTGAAAATAAATTTTAATAAATTTGAATTAAGAATAGTGTAAAAAAATTTAATAAATATAAATTAATAATACTGTAAATAGGAAAAAAATTTATTTTATTAAAAAAAAAAAAAGCGTGGGGTGCTTAATCTGAATCTTAAAAAGCACCCCACGCTTTTTTTAAATGAAATTTTTTTTTTCTTATTTACATTATTATTAATTTATATTTATTAAAAAAATTCACACAATTCTTAATTCAAATTTATTAAAATTTATTTTATATTTTTTTAGTTTGGTTTTCTATAAAACGTGTTTTTTTAGTTTTTTCAAACTATTATTTATTTATTTTTTAATTTAGTTTTTTTATAAAAAGCGTGTTTTTTAGTTTTTTCAAACTATTATTTATTATTTATCATCATCAATCATTATCATGATGGCATTCAACATTATTATCATTATTAATGTCATTATTATTATTAACCTCACAATCAGCATCATTATCATCCTCGATGAATCTTTATCATCATTAATCGTTATCATGCTCACCATCAACACTATTATCATTGTTATCAGCATTATAATCATCAATTGTTATCATGATCCACATCAACATCATTATCATTAATATCAACATTATTATTATCATCACTATAAAATTTATTTATCATCATCATCAATCGTTATCATGATCGCAATCAACATTATTATCATTTTTAATGTATTTATTATTATTATCATCGATCATTTTGATGATCATCATCATCAATTGTTATCATGATCAATATAATCAATATTATAATTACTAACATTATTATTATCATAACCATGAGTCATTACTATCAGCATTACCTCCGTCAGTTATATCATCATTATCATTACCATTATTGTCATTATTACTATCATCACTATCATTACAATTTTTCAATTTTGACAAAAGAATAATAATCTCCGACCCCAAAAACCCCCACATACCAATTTTGAATAGAATAAAAAAATCCACCATTTTGAAGCCACCATCTTGAATTTTTCAATTTTGACAAAAGAATCATAATCTCCGATCCCAAAAACCCCCACATACCAATTTTGAATAAAATCAGACCATAATCACAAGACTCATCCACCATTTTGGAGCCACCATCTTGAATTTTTCAATTTTGACAAAAGTATCATAATCTCCGACCACGAAAACCCACAGATACTAATTTTGAAGCGAATCGGACCATAATCACCAAACTCGTACGCCATATTGGAGCCGCCATTTTGTTTTTTTTCACACAAAAATTTCTTAATGCATTGTCACCGGAATTATGTACACCTGCCAAATTTCAAATCAAAAGGAGTCGGTTACAAACAAACATACAAGTGAAGCTAATATAAAGCGTGTACAAAAAATGGTGGAAACATGCGCATACCTCCCCTCCAAACGTCTAGTTCATACATGAAAATTTTACAAGGCGAAACAATTTTTTTCTAAATCGGTTTCCAAAATAGAAATAATTTCATTTTAATTAGTTCTTGAAAGAGTTATATTCAATAAAGAAATCAGAGTTTTTTTTAATAAAACAGCGATCAGCTGGGCTCCACTCATAGAAAAGGTCACTTTGGGATGCATGCCGAAATGATTCTAAATGAAATAGTTATCCACCAACCTTGTTTTGTGAGGAGCCTAGGCCCAGCACTGTGTGTCGACAATACGCTGTCACCCCTGCTTAGCACAGAAATGTTGCCGCCATATCCTCCAAAACTGTAACTTTTCGCGACACAAGGCCTGGTAGCTTCTCCCGTTTCTTCGGAGTGACCCTAGACATCAGATGAGTAAAAGATAAACGAAAATTGTATATTTACTATCGAATTTAGAGATCGAGAAATACGTTGGTCAAACAAGATATTCTATAGGAATACGTTTCAAGGAACACCACTCAACAACTTGATAAATATATTTAAAAAACAATTGTTTCTCTATTTTTTCTCTGTGGAAATGTTTCACATCTGAATATGTATGTGATGATGAATCGAGACGACTCACCTTCATCAATTTTCCCATTTGCCTTCGATGGATATCCGGCGGTAGAAGTCTGCACTTAGAGGAACAGTCGCTTTCCATACTCGACCAAGGCATTTCAGACCAGCCAAAATCCTCCGAAGACGCATCTTGCATCTGCCATAAAAACGGCCATTTATCTTCCTTCTCCAATAAAAAAAATATATTGTATATCTATGTCATACTTTATTCTCTCCACGTGATAAAATCCGATATTATTCCTCTAATTCCAAATCGCTGCAGACTGGAATTCTGGTTTGCCGAAACTATGACCAAAAGCAGTATTGCTCTGCGACAAATCGGACCACAGACAAAAAATACCAGCCGCCGTACTGACACTTCTATAATTATCATTATTATTATTCTCTGGAAGTTTTGTGACCGAATTTCAGTAAATTGTAAATTTTGGTGGGGTAACTTATTTTGTTATCACCATTTTAATCTATCAACATTTCATTTTAAATCTTTTATATTCCCTTTTACATTGTAGTGCCCTGAAGATAATTTTCTAAAAGTCGAAACGTCGACAAAGAGAAATAGCAGTTTCAGTTATTAGACCCCCCAACAAACCCCAACAAAATTGACTATTTTTTATTATTATTATTCACCAACTTCGACCAAAAAGTCCATAGTCCATGACACTGAAAACTACCAAATCAATTTTGACTATAATCGCCGCTATTTTGAATATTATTATTATTATTACTGTACTGGCATGGGAATTTTCGAGGTATGTCTAGGAGCAGGTCGAAACTGAGGTACAAGATTTCACTTATAGAACTTATAAGAGTATGAAGTAAGAAAGTGATACACAATAAATGTTAACAATGAACAAACCTCTCTGTTGAAAATCCTCCTCCTGACTTTCTCGTACTCTTCCTCTCGTTCTTCGAAACTTTTGCTTCGCCTGCTTTCTAAGCTAAAAGATCTATCAGGTGATTTGAAACTACAAAAAAAAAACATATGTTATGTCATTCCAAAAGTAATCAAGTAATTGAACTATTTCGACGCTCATTTGTATCCGAGCCACGGAAAGGGCCCCAAAATGGACCCTTGAGGCACACATTTCTCTCACCTATAGTCCTCGATACTATTGGAATCTCGCTTCAGGATGGACCGCCTCGGCTCTTCGCTAAAAACGATATCCTCCTTGACGTGTTCCTTGAATTCAATTTCGGGTATCCTGGTGCATTTCGTCTTGTTAACGACGACCGATTTGCCCGTAGGTTCGATGTTGTGGTCCATCCCGAAATAGGCGGCGCATCGGTGAACCAACATCCGCTGGTACGAGGACATCGGAGGGAATTTGTAATGTGTCTTACTAAAATGAAAATCGTCACGAAATGTTGAATTATACACGAGAATGAGAACCGGGCCAAGAATGGATCCTTGGGGGACACCCATTTTCCCGGAATACTCACCATCTATCTTTGGCAAGGTTGACTAGCTCTTGTTCTATACGAAGCATTAGTGCTCTGTCTTTTGCGTTTCTATTGAGTGTTTCGGGGATGAATTGTTCCAGATCTACGCCTGTCGTGTCAGTATATTGCTCTGAACTACTGTCTGTAATAGAAAGGAAAAATCATAGCCGATAGTTCAAACAAAAGCTCAATTTTAACAACAATAATTTTCATAGCATAATTCAAAATCTGAGGAAACTTTAAGGTTCCTAGAAAGTTCAAGAAGGAATCGAATCAAATCAAATATACTTTATTGCCAGAAGAAGAATTCTCATGACAAAGTACAGAATTAAGTCAGTTTATATACAAAAATGTAAAAAGCGTATGCTATATATGCATACACAAGAAACATTAAAATAGTACATATGATGCATAAATAATTAAAAAAGTAAACGGGGGGGTAAGTTTACAGATACTTCAAGACATTTCAAACACAGTCACAGTTAAAATATATTAAAAATCTAGGTAAAGAAATATATAAATAAAAAATAAAAACAATATAAAATTTATAAATACAAAGTTAAAAATACGAGATCCTGATGCAGGTATCACAGTCAAGCTAAATTGCAAATAAGAATACTATAACTAAACTAGATTATATAGTGTTCCTAATAGGTAAGATTATTGAAAAGTGACCTGAAAGAACTCCTGAACATTGTAAAGAACATGTTCAAGAAGAATATTCTTCATAGATGATCTAAATCGTTTATAGTCTTTAATATCTCTTATGTTCCATGGAATATGATTATAGATTTTTGCAGCATTATATATTAATGAGTTCTTGATTATATTGCTGGAAGGAATGGGGAGTGTCAAATTACCTTTTTGGCGAGTGATGCCCTCATTAACTTTATACAAGTCTTTATTTTTAAAAATCAAGCAAACTGTCTCAAGTATAAACAAAGATGAGACAGTTAGTAGATTATTCTGTTTAAATAAGGTCCTGCATGACTCTCGCGGTCTTGCTTTTGATAGATATCGAATGGCGAGTTTTTGAAAGACAAATATTGATTGGAAGCTTTCTTGGTTACATGGACCCCAGGAGGAAGGAGAAGCTTTGTCCCAAGAAGTTCTTCAAAAACATGAAGAGGGCTAAAATATTAGAGAAAGAATGTACCTTTCCAACCGGATAGACTATTTTTGAGTATCAATCTCAACAGCTTAGTAAAAAGGCATAGGAATAAGAAAGTGTCAAAATATTTTCTACACTCTTTATGGCATTTTGAGAAATAACTTTTGATTCCAATGAAAATTGATCACTTCTTATTTGTCTACATTTTGAAATGGGATCCGATTTTGATTTGTGTTTCCCTTGGTATCCAACCAATGCAGAAAAAAAAATTTTGAATCTGCTACTCACAGAATAACCTAGGTCAAACAAATAAAGGAATTATTTTTCCCTTTTTAGTGATTTCTATAAAAGCTTGTCTTATTTTTTTTTTAATAATCCCATTGAATTCTGACAAAAATTTATAATCTCCGACTATAAAAAAACCCATACACCAATTTTGAATGATGGCTAATCCAATCGCCATCTGACGCTGTCAATTTTGAAACATGAGTCACAAAACCACATACCAATCTTGAGAACGCCTCATACAAAACATCTTGGAGCCGACATCTTGAATTCGTGGATTTTGACAAAAAATTCGTGATATCTGTCCCCAAAACTCCCACATGCCAATTTTGAATAGAATCGAATCATTTTGTTTTTTCTCTAGCAAAAATTTCAAAACGCATTGTTACCGGAAATATGAACACTTTTCAAATTTCACGTTGATCGGACAACTGTCAAAATTAACTTGCATGATTTGAACTAAACATACATACACATATACATACATAAATAAATTAAATAAAGTAAAAATGGTTCAAATAACTTCGATTGTTCTATCTGTTTTTGAAATCACTCGTTTTGTTGCAAAATCTTCGACTCATATAATACATTCCGTCATTTCCAGTCATTTTTGGAATTATTGAACGTTTTAAACTGTAATTTTCTATTTTTTTTTAACTTTGAATGCATGAGAGGCAAAAAATCGAATGTAAGCTTATAAAACAATGTCAATAATTTTTTAAATTTTATATCTTCTGACATTGCAGTCAAATTTTCACTTTTCCCTTTTTTTTAAATATTTTTTGTAAAACTGGATTTTATTCACGTTTTTTTTACAAGGGGGAATAAAAAATAGTACCTATAGAACCTATGACATGAACTAGTAGTATCACTGAGATACTGCTTGAAGACAATTTTTGAGTAAAAAACAATTTGAGGATAAAACAAAGAGATTCTCCTCTCTTAGTATTTTTTGACAACGTCCATCAATGGCATTTTCAAGAATTAGAATTTTTCTTATAGTACGGTCAAAGTAACATTTTTATTTGATTTTGTCGAAATATTTCCTTCATTTCATTCAGAAAAAAGCTTCGAAGTAATTTAAAGCATGCAAAGGAAGAAAAAAAAACATCACTTGACATTTTTCGATATTTGCTGGATTTTGATATTATTAATTGATATAATTTTGTTTTCATATTAGGTCAAATTAAAACATATATTTTCACAATATTTCCTCGACTATTGTATTTGCAGGAAAATTTCATGAATATTTTTTGTAGAAACAATCAAAAGGATTAATTTTGCGCTTTTTCAGTAATTTTCGAAGTACACAAAATTTTTAAAATGGGACATTTTATTTTTTTTATTTCATCGACAAGAGTTTTTTTTTCTAATTTCAGATCTATTATAGTGCGGTCAAATTTTCATTTTTCTAGTTTTCCTGTAAAAATTCCCTCGAGGGTTTTTTGTCAGGATTTTCAAAAGGAATAAGAGGAAGGATGTAAAACATTTCTGCAACCCGTAAAAAATAATTTCTCGAAGGCCTTTCATTGCGTTAGACATGAAAAAATGCTGCATAACTAGAGTTTTGTGGCTTTAGAAATGCCACATTGAACTGCTTCGTTGGTTGAAACCAAAGAGAACCTTATTAACACACGAAAAATTAAGTGGGAGTACCACAGGGGTCCGTTTTGGGTCCCTTACTATTGCCTTTGTACATAATGATAATAAAAATAAGTTTATTCTTCTTCATATAACAACACCATACATAGATAGTTTACTTCAGATAAAGACTAAGCTCAACAGCTCCCATGAAGTTCCCTTGTTATGGGAGTATCCAGTTCACTTCCGAATCTTGAGGTTTCAAATGATAAGTATTACAAATTATTATTTTTTGGTGGCATAGTAATGTATATACATACAGAAATGAACTAGATAAAGTACAAAGACTGGCTTGCCTAGGAATGACAGGTGCTATGAGGACGACGCCTACCAGAGCTCTAGAAGTTCTGCTAGGACTGCCACCTCTGCACCTAGTCATTGAACATGAAGCCATGCGTACTGCCTACAGACTCCCAAGGTACAGGCCAATGGATTGGAAAGAGATAGCATCCCGCCGGTTCTGAATTTTAAAAAGGGACCAAAAATCATCATCCCCATGAGGGATGAATGAAAAGACGCTGTGCCCGGCAGACCCCCTGTCTACGGATCAACCTGGTATACTGATGGATCAAGACTTGGGGGAGGAGTATACAAGGAAGGTACAAAGAGGGAAATCTCAGTTCCTCTAGGCAAATACGCCTCAGTGTTCCAGGCCGAAGTATATGCTATACTCACCTGCATTCAGGAAAGCCTCAACAACAGAAGTCGAGGACCTATTCTCATCTACTGGACAGGAAGGCAGCAATCATGGCGATGGGATCAAACAAGATCACATCCAAATTGGTGCCCGAGTGTAGAAACGCCATAGAAAGTTTGCAAAAAACAAGGAAAGTCAGCCTATATGGGTACCAGGACACACAGGTGTTCCTGGGAACGAAGAGGCAGACAGAGTAGCCAAGATTGGATCGGGAAAGACTCCGGTCGGACCGGAACCAATCTTGGGAATACCCAATAGCATGGCCATCTCAAACATGGAGGGACGCCGCAGAAGCAGTTCATCAAAACATGGCAGGAGGCGGCATGCATGAGGAAATCGAAGCTCCAAATAAAGGGGCCTTTGAAGAAACTGTCATGGGAGATCAGGACTGTGACTGGGCTCCTAACGGGACACAATCACCTGAACAGGCACATGGAACTCATCGGGATCACAGATGATCCCTTATTCAGATGATGCCTGGAAGATGACGAGACATCGTCGCACATCCTTACTGAGTGCTGGTGCACCAGAGGGAGATCAACCTGGTTAGCATAATTCTGAACCCAGAAGAGGTCAAAGAGTTTCGTCAGAGAAATCGGCATGCCCAGCTGATTCTCAGATCACGTGGGCGCACAATGGGCCCAAGTAAAGAGGCCTACGTGCACGAGTTCTCCGGAACCAGCCCACCATGTGCACAGAAGAAGAAGACATATTAGTATAACACATGCAATGTAGTCATAGATGAATAAAAAGAAAACACATTGTGATTATGACATCATTTTGTGATATGATATCATCATTTTGAGGCACGGTATAAGGACATAAATCATTTAAAAATAAATTAAATAGTGAAGACCATTTCTCACCTCTAGATAAGCATGGCGAATTAGTCGAACTTTCGAAACTACCCAGCGACGAACTCTGCTGCCTCAACTTGCCCCTGGAGTTGGCCCTCGAGACGGTCAGCATGTTGGGGCTGCCCATCACATTGTTGTTGACGTTCGTCAAGTTGTTGTTGATGTTCCTCTCCTGGTTCTTGTTCACACAAGTCGGGCAGATTTGATTTTGGCAATCGCATACGTATTTTTTCTTAAAACTATGACTAGCTTGTTTGGAGGAGGGGTCCGAATTCTTGACCGGGTTCATCCTATTTACGAACTTCGGACTCGATGTCTGGAGAAGGAGTTCATCATTATTGAAAACTGTGACGTGAATTATTTTTCAGTAAAAAGTCACACAGATTTTTAATAGTAAAATGTGAATTTAGAAACCATTTAAGTTTTCATATATTCACCTTTTTCAGTTTCGAAAATTCACAATTTTCTTTGATTTTGCATAAAAGGGAATTTTCATTTTGATTTCTTGAGGAATTATATTGAGATATATTTATAAGAATGTATTTAATATTCCAGAATTTTGATAAGCTATTTTTTATGGAGAAAAGAAAAGAATGCTTAGGAAATTGTTGAATAAAATATGTTTTTCTCTTTTTTTCACTCCTATAAAATTGTCGATGCATAAAAATTGTAAATATAAAGTAACTTATACATGCACTCTGAATATAGGGAAAAAACTTTTCTTACGTGTTTTTGCCTCCTGAACACGAATCCGGTCGCATACCGTTTCCGAGTTAGAGAACTTTTTATTTTTTTCTAACCTCATTTTCAAGCACCGTTTTCTTGCACAAAAATCACTCAAAATGCCTCCTTCTTTTTACTAGAAACAATACACCTAAATCACTTTTTTGCACACTTTCATTAAATATCGTCGTTTTTATCGAAAAAATTCTCCTTCTTACACAGTTCCAAATAATCAAACTTCACACATTTGACAGTTGAAATTTAGTAACTTTGCATTATTTTTCATGTTGGTAATAAATGAATCACCGCCAACTTTTCGAATTCAAATATGAGCAATAGTTTCCCCTTCATTTATGTTTGCAATTGTTGTTGGGCACCATTTTGCATAAAAAATATGGATTTAAAAAATAGTCTAAAAAAGCATATGAAGCAGATTTTAAACCAAGTGAGATATTTAAAATTGAAAATAAATTTTTTTTTTATTAATAAAATATATTTTTTTCAGATGATTTTTTATGGTTTAATCCAAGCTATTGTTGGTAAAGGAAGGAGAAAATATTGTTCAAATTTGAATTCGAAAAGTTGGCGGTGATTCATTTATTACCAACATGAAAAATAAGGCAAAGTTACTAAATTTCATCTGCCAAATGTGTGAAGTTTGTTTATTTGGAACTTAGTAAGAAGGGTGATTTTTTCGATAAAAACGACGATATTTTGTGCAAAGTTGTGCCGAAAATAAGTGATTTAGGGTGTATTGTTTATGCTGGTAAGAAGAAGGGGTATATTGAGTGATTTTTGTGCAAGAAAACGGTGCTTGAAAATGAGGTTAAAAAAAATTAAAAGTACTCTAACTCGGGAACGGTATGAAACCACCGCATTTTTCTCCGGATTCGTGTTCAGGAGGCAAAAAACACGTAAGAAAAGTTTTTTCCCTATATGCAGAGTGCATGTGTACGTTAACTTTATATTTACCATAAAAACATTACCTTTTCCTCATCACTAAAGAGGAGACGTTTTCACCTATTGTGTCAAAATCACTTTCAACACTAAGAGTAAGAGTAAAATGATATTAGATAATCAATAATAGTATTTGTTGATAAATGATTCATCGTCCCAAGAATTGAATATAGTTGGATTTAACGGGAATTAGGAGCAGGGAGTAAAACTATTTTTTATCGCTGACATTTCGGAATTAATTTATTCCTTTTTCAATGCTGAAATGACAATATTCCGTATAGATTGAAACAAAGAACATATCTATGACCCACCTTCAAAACTCAGTTTTTCCTGCTCATGGATTCATCTAAAAAACTGTTGAGTGGTCGATGCAAACACTGGTCGATAAAAAAGCATTGGCACAAATTACACATTAAAAACTTTAAAATTGTATATAAACAAATACAGACACGTTAAAATGAAACAACACACAACCGTGTATGTTCAATGTGCAACTGATCATCCCACCTGAAATATTCCAGCGCTACATAGATAAAGAAACGAAAAAAACAAAACACATTTTTTGTGTATCATTATTCAGAAATCTGTTTTTCTTTTGAACCTTTCTAGAATATGGGTGTATATTTTTGTCAGGTTTTGTGTATCACTTATTTGGTTTACGCAATTATCATGGAGATTGATTTGAATCATTTCTCCCAAAAATATAAAAAAATCGTTTTCTGGTCCTAATTCCCGTTAAATCCAACTATAATCAATAATATAAATCAGTTCATTAGAAACATTTTAATGAAATGTTATAATAATAATCAGTTACCTACTTATGAGGAATTATTTATAAAAATTATTAAAAAATTCAAAAAAGTATTCAATTTAACTTAACTATTTTTGGGAGTTTATTATTTGAAATAATTGTCGAATTGTGTTTTTGTTTGTTTCGCAATATTTTTTCCATCTTATTTATATTATTGTTCAGTGGTTTCAGTTGGTTCAAATAAAATAAAATATATATTTCATTTCATTCCTATGGATTTTATAACTTTGGTTACAAATTTCCATTAACTCATGCCCCTCCCTGAAAAACTAACTCATGCCCCCCTGAAAAACTCCCTAGATCCGCCAGTGTGCAGAACGTTCGTCATCGCCTACTAATGACGGTGCTATTGCATACCAAATAATGCAGGTGCAGAGATATAACTAGTACTTGTACCATAGAAACATTTTATCAGCAATTTTATTTTCAATGTAATCCTGGATGTAGTCAAATTTTCTCGTGAATTTGCCAACAAAAATGCTGAGGATCTTCGAAAACAACAGGGCCGGATTAAGAGGGGGGCAAACGGGGCTGCAGCCCCGGGGCCTCCACAAGAGAGGGGCCTCCACAATATAAATTTTTAGGTAAAATTTCCTAACAAATACCGAAAGATATGCAAAGTTATATATAAAAAAATCTGACAACGAAAGAGCAGTTCTCCCACTTTTTCCTCTCATTATTCGTTTTAAACATTCAAAAACATGTTTCGTATTCTTGTCAAAATCCATGGTTAATATTAATCTTCGATCTGATGAATCATGTGTATTTGCGAGAAACAATCACCAAGTAAAACATCATCTATTATACAAAATATTATATCGTATGAAATTAGCTGTAAAAACAAGAACAATTGAATTTAAAAAATATATAATTTTTTTTTATTAAATGAAGGATTTTCTGTCGATGTATTCGTCGAATGACACAAGCGATCTAGATACACAATGAAATTCAATAATCATAAGCAAAATAAAATAATATTTCAATTTATGAGTATGATTGCATCAAATTATTTATAAGAGCCCTGTGCGCATTCCATAATAGAACAAAAGTTCAAATTCTGTTGACTATTTTTCTGCCGATTCTACAAACACTTTGCCCGTCTATACCTGTTTTAACTATTTATTGGCGTTGACAAGTGTCCGCTGAGTGGCGCGCTTGTAACAGAGAAATCCCCGAAATCTGAAAGTGTGAGTCTAAGAGAAGGATGACATTCCGCAACAAATGTAAATCCTTCTGAAAAAGGACTATCTAAAAGACCAATCTAAGATGTTCTACTATCAAATTCTTGAAAACCAAAATTTCAGAGCTACATTCTCAAACATTGAAATTACAGTGATTATTTTTTGACATTGCTAGAAACCAATGGAAACGTTCAATTCAAATAATTCATATACGTTTTGGCCAATCAATAGTGGGAATATTCTACATAGAAAATTATCGCGGGAATAATTTGAGGTATTTTGTTTTTATTGTCTGACAACCTATATTTTTAATTTGACGTCTGTCATCAATTCGCATGAAAAGTGTGAAATGAATCAAAACCGGTTTAGTACATTATATAATTTTGCAAGGAAATGTGTTTATGATCGTAACATCAAAAAATAATCTAAAGAATACCACACGAGAGTTCGATATAGTAGACAATAATTATCTAGATTTCTTTCTCAAACTTGTTGGCAATAGCCACTCGAGCCAGATGGTCTATCTTGTCTATTGCCTGGCAAACAAGTTTTCGAAAATCTGTCGAATTATTTTCACTCTCTTGTGATATTACAACTTAGAATGTGATGATGTCAAATTGCACTGGAAAGCGCTCATTTTCCAAAATGAAAAAAATAGGCGAATTACGATGAGACAAAGCCGCCTATCAAAGTTATCGCTTCTTAGCATTGAGAATGATTTTCTCCGGATGCTGGATTTGACCGAAATCATCAATGATTTTTCGTCGAAAAAAGCTCGCAAGAATCCATTCGTTTACGCTGTAATTTAATTTATTTCTTGTATTTTATTATACCTACATATGCTCGTGTCGAAATAATTTGATTTGTTCCGCAATAAATAAAATAAAAAATTGTTTGAAAAATAATTAGGGGCCTCCACTCCTTTGTTGCCCCAGGGCCTCCACACCTTTTAATCCGGCCCTGGAAAACAATGGCAGGTAAACTGCTGCGAATCTGGTAATTTCAGAAATTCAGCAATGGTGGTAGCCATCTTACCAAAAGTATTCATGTAGTTTCCAACGATGGAAAAACTTATAATGTGAAGATATTTGGTATCAGGAGCTTCATTAAAAAATCTGACAAATTGTTCTCTTGTCAGAATTTTTATACGTACGATCACAAAGAAGCTAGGCACTATTATTAATTCAACAAAGAATAAAAATTCCCAAAGTCTCCTCCATGATAGTTTAATATACAGGGTGTTAGTAAATAAGTGCGACAAACTTCAGGGGGTGATTCTGCATGAAAAAATAATGACAGTTTGCTATATAACTTTTGTCCGCAAATCTTCTTTTTCCGAGATACGGGGCGTTAAATTTTTTTTAAAAACTGACAATTTATTTATTGCTCTGAAACCGGTCGAGATATGCAAATGAAATTTGGTGAGTTTTAAGAGGTAGTTATTGCGCATTTTTTGACATGCAATTAAGAATGTTATGTTCATTATTGGCGCAAATACGGGTAACTATCTCAATTTTTTCAAAGAAAAAAATGGTAAGTTACTGAAATATTTTATATTAAATTTTTTTGAATTTCTCGTTCAATTTGTGACAAAAAATCTCTCTTGCCTTTTTTTCGTATGGGGCGCCGTATTTATGCAAAAAAATAAAACATCTTAACGCGTATTTTGCATTATCAAGAACTATCTAATACAATAACGTTAAACCAGAACAATAACAGAAAATAACACTAATAAATAAATAGGCGCAAAGCTACAACAAATGTTCAAAATGACCTCCCTCAGACGTGATACAAGATTCAACTCTTCGCCTCATTGATTGTCGTATTCGCGCAAATATTCCTGGTGTATTTGTTATTGTCTTCAACATTTGCGACGGGAGTACAATAAACTAATGGCTTAAGAAAACCCCAAATGCAAAAATCTAGAGGATTTAAATCCGGAGATCGAGCAGGCCAATGTTCCGTACCTCCCCTACCTATCCAACGATTTGGATATACTGTATCTAAGTGATTACGTACAATAATGCTAAAATGGACTGGTGCACCATCATGCATGAACCAGAAGTGTTGTCTCAACTGTAGAGGAATTTTTTCAAGAAGAACAGGTAACTCTTCCTGTAGTAAATTAAGGTAAGAGTCGCCTGTTAGTGGTTGTGGGAGGAAATATGGACCGATTAAATGATCATCAAGTACCCCAAGCCATACATTTACTGAAAATGAGCTTCAAAGATTCCATGTGGATTTTCCTCAGCCCAGAGATGATTGTTATGGAAATTTCGTATACGTCCAAAATTAGCCTCGTCAGGAAACAAAACGCCATTTAAAAAATTAGGAATTTGAGCGATTTGATGAAGAATCCAATGGCAAAAAACTAGGCGCGGAAAAAAGTCTCTAGGTAGTAGAGCTTGCACACGTTGAATATTGGGATCATTACCCGTATGCGCGCCAATGATGAACATAAAATTCTTAATTGCATGTCAAAAAATGCGCAATAACTACCTCTTAAAACTCAGCAAATTTCATTTGCATATCTCGACCGGTTTCAGATCAATAAATAAATAGTCAGTTTTTAACAAAAACTTCAACACCCCGTATCTCGGAAAACAAAGCATTTGCGGACAAAAGTTATATAGCAAACTGTCATTATTTTTTTATGCAGAATCACCCCCTGAAGTTTGTCGCACTTATTCACTAACACCCTGTATATTAAAGTTGGGTAGATGAAGATCAGAAAACAACTACTTTTCTGGCTATTACCACTAAATTGCAAATGTTTCTTTCTAAGAGACATGATTGTGTTTAGTTCAAATCAGTCTCGCCTGACAGATAGAGACCGGTTTCGGGCTCTTGTCCCTCATCAGCTGGGACTGCCCTATACTGAAATGTTTGGTGTAGGCTCGGTTGCCATATATGTCAATTCAGGGGATTCAGTGACAGTTTAAAAAAAAATATATCATAAAAGTGTTTTTATTTTGTTCGTTATCCCCCACTCACATAATGCCACTTTTCACACATGAATCATAAATATCTATTAAAGCAAAAATTATGTATACATTACATTTCCCATGAGAATTAGTTCCATATTCGAAAATGTTATGGTGGATAGAAAAAACAAAGAAAATATGTTGATTGAATTGTATTTTGCGATTTTTATCAGATTATAAAAAACTCGATAGCTTGAAGAATTCAAGAATATTTCCTCATCAAGGAACATACAGGGTGAGTCAACAGGATTCCCGTTGTTCATTCCTTAATTTTTTTTTTTTTGTCAAAGAGACCATCTAAGACTACCTTCCAAAATAATTTTCATTCATACAGGGTGCATCATTGTTGCGTGGCTAACCAAAGTTGTTTTTTTTCAAATGAAACACCCGGTATATTTTCATATATTCCGATCGGCTGTTCCATTGGCTGCTCAACGATTTTTAAAATTTTGAATTCCGTAACGGCGTTGCCGAGTTATTTAAAAGAAATCTATTTTGTAGACTTCGAAAAATTACCTATTTCACATTTCCAAATATTTAGTAAAGATAATTGGGGAATCGTTGGTCGATATGATGATGTTCATTGAGAATACCAATAATTTGGAATAAATTGTACAGGATGTTCGATACCACAACACCAGCTTAGCCATTTTCAAACATCGGTATTTAAATTTTTTCAAATGGAACACTCTGTATATTTTCATTTATATCAACTCCTTTTCAATAACTCTACACTTTTCATTTTCCATGTCATGTACCCAAAACAACTCGTTTCCAAGATATTCTACATCCAAAAGATGGATATTTTTCCACAGAAAATATTGACAATGTTCGCCTTTGGTATCATATTTGGAATTAAACTTTGCATAAAAATCATATTTATTCGAATCTAACAGAAAATAACAATAATTAATGCAACAAATGTTCAATGTGCATTTTCACCAATACACACTCTCAATCTCTTTCCGAAATTAGTATACACATGTGCCAGCATGTCCTGCAACCCATTTAATGTATCCCCATGGAAAAAAATTAACGTTTGTAAGGTCCGGTGACCTTGGAGGCCACTGAACTGGCCCTCCTCTACATATCCATTTTTCACGGAATTCATTATCAATGTATTCCCGCACATCATGTGGTAAAGTGCAGGCGGGCCATCTTGTAGCCACATTCTCTGCTTTATTGCTAATGGGATATCATCTAATAAATTCGATAACTGACTTCGCAGAAATCTTAGATATTTTATTCCATTGAGATGACCGTTGAAAAAAAAGGGCCAATTACACGCCGTCCAATGATACCTCCCCAAACATTCAGTGACCAACCTTGTTGGTGATTGACATATCTAACAAAATGAGGATTTTCAGTTGCATAATTGTGCATATTATGCCGATTCACATGGCCATTGTTGTAAAACGTGGCTTCATCCGAAAATAGAACATACTAAAAAAAATCAGGTTCTTGGTTGATTTTATCTACACCCCATTGGCAAAACCGCATTCGCTTTGGAAAATCTCTTTCAGTCAGCTCCTGCATTAACTGCATATGATATGGATGGTAATTGCATTTTCTCACCATCCGAGAAACACTACTTTGAGATATTCCCAACTCCCTACTCAAAATACGTGTACTCACATGGTGATTCTCGATAATATGCAATTTTCATTTCATCATTCGTTACAGGACAAGCACGTTCAAACTATTTGTGAAATACTTTTCCGGTTTCCTTAAATCTTGTTTTGAGGTCTCGAAATGCTCGCTGGTCTGGATGTCTTCTCTCAGGAAACTTTTGTTCGTATAATCTAGATGCCAGTAAGCAACTGCCATCACTTTCCCCCAAAGCATACACCATTTTAACCATGTCCTCTAAACGATAATTCATAATGCCACAATAATTTTTAACACACCTGGATTGTAGTTTGACAGTTACCTCTATCTACAAATTCCGATAGTAATTTTTTCAGCGGTAGTCATGGATAACTAAACTAGAAAAAATAGTTACATTTGAAAATTTCTTTTGCTATGCTAGTTATGCTTTTGAAGATGGAAAAAAATAATTGAAACATCATTCAGTATCAATATTTTCTATGAACAAACATGTAGATAAAAAAATAGAATTGTTGATTTGATATTGAACAATTCCTTTAAACCATAATATCTCGCAAACAGGTTGTTTAAGATACTTGACGTCGGAGATGAAAAGTGTAGAGTCATTAAAAAGGAGTTGATTTAAATGAAAATATATAGGGTGTTCCATTTGAAAAAATTAAAATACCGATGTTTGAAAATGGCTAAGTTTGTATTGTTGTATCGAACATCCTGTACAATTTATTCCAAATTATTGGTATTCTCCAATGAACATCATCATATCGACCAACGATTCCCCAATCATCTTTACTAAATATTTGGAAATGTGAAATAGGTAATTTTTCGGAAAGAAGTCTACAAAATAGATTTATTTTGAATAACTCGGCAACGCCGCAACGGAATTCAAAATTGAAAAAATCGTTGAGCAGCCAATGGAACACGATCGGAATATATGAAAATATACCAGGTGTTTCATTCGGAATAGAACAACTTTGGTTAGCCACGCATCAATGATGCACCCTGTATGAATGAAAATTATTTTGGAAGGTGGTCTTAGATAGTCCCTTTGACGAAAAAAATATAAGAAATCGAAATAGTGATACAGTAAGGAGCAATGAACCACGGGAATCCTGTTGACTCACCCTGTATATCTTGAAGCAAACATTACGAATTTATTCCCATATTTTTTTTTTCAATGACTAAAGTATTTTTAGAATATTTAGATTTTTTATATTTCTGAGAGATAAAGAATAATGGTGATTTTGTTCTTCCGATGTTTCCCAAAAAAAATTGCGGCAATGCATTCAACCTCAGTGAGATAGCGTTTGTTGAAAATCAGATAAAAAATGAACCAACTTACCGAAAATCCGACCCTCCCTCCTGATGATGGTCGGGTTGAAGCTATCGATAGGCGAAACGTTGTCGACGGAAGCGCTCGGGTTGGGAGAACACCTGGAATTGTTGGGCGACGGTACCAGGGTGGCGGTGGGCGAGAGGCACTGGGGCGATTTGTCGGGGGCGTGGAGCCGGCAGCAGTCGACGAGATCAAGATGACCGCCGCCGGGGAAAGGGGCGGCGACGAAGTAAGGGGCTCCGGCGAAGGAACGAGCCTGATGCGCGGCGACTGGAGCTGTTGTTGGTGATAGTGATGCTGGGAGTGTTGGTGATGGTGGTGTTGGTTCGGACTGGGTTCTCTCGGCGGAGATGTTTCTTCGCGCATCGCATGGCTTCTGACTAGTACTTTCAGTTTCAAATTTTGCTGAAAAATAACGGGATATTGTGGCACGAGCAATATTAAGGGCGCGATTCACTGAGCGATTATCGAGCAAACCAGATCGATCAAATTTGCGAAAGATATCCAGGATAGTGCACGACATTTCAACCCTAAGAGTACATTAATTTTAATAGCCGTCTGTGCCGGATAGACAGTTCATTAATGACTTTCTGAAATCATTAACATATGTTGAGTTTTAAAATAACGAAGGGATGAGGTATCAATTTATGATCTACCCGCAAAGATTCACTGACCTTCTGACATTTGTGACATGCGGTAAATCTCTGTTAATAATTGATATGCTTTTAATCCTAATAAACTATTATCAGATAGAAGGGTTATTGGTTTTAATATGTCAGTGCTTATAAAATGTATGGCTGTGTTCAATTATTCGTTACCGCGGTGGTTATTCTTAATTATTTCCGGCTGTGATGCTCCGAAAGCTATTATTTTAACTTGCCTTCAGGCAGATTCCCTTAACAATTTGATCCTATCAACTGAAATTCTTCCTAGCTATCGGTAGTATACAGGGTAGGCTTTACAATAGCAATCGAAACTTTCGCCTTGCTTGACGACCGCCTATTTATTAAATACCAGAGTGTCAGTAGAGATCTTGTATTTTTCTTTTGTTTCACATATTGACGTATTTTTACTTTCGGTTGAAAACCAAATTGCTTGAAAATCACCAGAAAACAATTGCCAGTTCAGAGAAAAACCACATTTTCTGGAAACTTGTAAGTAATTTGATGGGACGACTTCGTTTTCTAATTATCGCCATTCTTGAAAAAACCGTCTAGGGGGTATACCCCTAAATTTGACTGAAAATGAAAGTTATCCGATCCACTGGTTCTCGGTACCAAATTGTAGGAAATCATATTCTGATTTCAAAAATATTTAATTTACCATAATTAGCCTGAGGGGTCTGTGCCTACGACAGGACAAAGAATGGGAGTAACTTTTGCACATATACGGAAAACTCCATTGCAAACTCATCGACGATTTCTCTAGGGATCTTCTCACGGTGAATATATAAAAAACAAGATTTTGGTGTAGTATTATAATTTGTTCAGGTTTCCAGGAATTTGAAGGTCTTCAAAGTGAAAGATAGGCCATATCTTGAGAAGTAAACGAGATAGAGCAATTCTGTTAACGCCAATCGATTCAGGTCGGTCGATTTAGTATATGTTCACATTTCCGCGAAGAAAAATTGTAAATTTTTCATTTTTGAAAAAATCGTTTAAAGGGTATACCCCTAAACTTGACTGAAAATGAAAGTAATCCGGTCGATTGGTTCTCGGTACCAAATTGTAAGATAATATTCTGATTTCAAAATATATAATTTACCATAATTAGCCTGAGTGGTCTTTGCCTACGCCCTTGCCATCGTTGCAGGGAAATCAGAAAAAGAACAAGTTTGATTATACACCTCTAAAAAAATGTACCCACCACCAATTGTGGACCAGGAATTGAACGGTATGGAACTACTAGTTTTCTTGCTTGACAAATATCGACTTTTTTGAATACCCATTAAATAATATGACCAGAATAATGTGGATCCAGAAAGGGACTATCAACTGAAAATTCTAAAAAAAATGCATTCATTGACGGAAAACCATACGATTTACTTTTTCTGACACCTGTTTTTGATTGTGTTAATCATTATATTCTAATGGATAAACCCAATTTCGGTCGTATATATAAGGGTGATTAAAAAAGTACTTTGACAAACTTCGGAGATGATTCCTCACAATATTATAATATGAATTGACCAAATAAATATATGCCCGGAAACGCTTCGTTTCCAAGATACAGTTTTAAAAATTTTTATATTCATTTTCGTTTTTTAAATAACTTTCGAAATACTGGTACCTTATTTTAACGAAAAATTGGTATTGAGATTTTTTTTGAGATGTCGAATTGAACCTGATGTTATTATTGCTCTCACTCGTGGGCGCCACCTACACGTCTTTTTATTTTTTGAACATTCATAACTTTTTTTTGGCGTACTTCTAGCACATTTTTCAGAAAAAAATCAATTCCTTTTTCATATCTACGTAAAAGTTACCCTTTTTACAGTGCTATAAGCAACCGTTTTGGTATTTGGACTTAAAATTTCAAGTCGATTAATTGATAATCGATGCGTGTTGAAGTTATTACTATTATTTTGCATTTTCAAAGAATGCCTAGGAAATGAATTTGACGTTTAAGTAGTTTTTTTTTTTGTAGGGCCACCTATTCAAAAAATTCTATTTATTTTACTCGTTTGAATAGTTATTTTGTATCAAGGGTGCAAAATCTGTATTTGTTTTAATAAAATTTGCAAAAATATCAACATTTTATTTCAAGAAATTTTGAATATGTAGAATAAAATAAAATAAAAAATAAATTGTATTCAAATAAATTGTTCAAGTGTCCACCTTCAGCGAAGATACAGGCATTCAGTCTTCTAGTCATTGAATCTCGTACCCGCTCAAAAATTATTGGTGTGTTTCTTATTGTTTGACAGGCGTCTACTATTCGGTTTCTCAGATCTTCCTCGTTCGCTACTGGAGTTTTATAAACTGGTGACTTCAAATGTCCCCAAAAAAAAAATCTAGCGGGTTTAGATCGGGGGAATTTCCCTGCTAAACCTAAAAAGGGGCCGGAGCCCCATCATGCATAAACCAACCCGGGGTACAATTTCTAATGGTACATTCTGAAGTAGTCCCGGCAATTCATTTTCAAAAAATTTCTCTAAGTTGCGCCATTCCCTGGAACGGAAAAAAAAAGGCCATCAAGTAATTTTCAATTTGCCGCCCATACATTTTAAAAATTGATACTGATAAGTTTTCACAAATGCGTGGGGTTTTCCAGAGTAAAAAGGGTTTTTTGAAATTTTGTGAACCGGGGGAATTTGCCTGTCCGTGAAGAGTACATATCAAAAATGGGGATTTCCAGCCAATTTTCTCAAAACCACTGACACATAGAATGCGTTGGGGAAAGTCTCGTGGAAAAGAGCTTAATATGGTATGGATAAAATTGTTGATCGTGGATAATTCTCCCCAAATGTGGACTGAGTAGAATTAGGGAAATTGGGGAAATTTTTCTTGTATTGTTTCTGGATTCTCCTCGAGGCGCAAACACTTTTAATTCTGGGGTTCGGGCTGCTCTGGTCTTCCAATAATATGCTGCCCTCTTAAATACCTGTTTCTGCCAAACGACGGGGAACTGGTAAATGTTGGGGCTGAAGGCGTATGATTAGAAATGCCCTGGTGAATAGGTCTTGCTTCCCCGCATTGCCATCCAAGGCCATAAACAAAATGCATATCCAAAAAGAAATTTTTTAAATAATCCTTTTTCAAAATTATTTTTTAAAACTTACAGAAAATTCAAAAAAACAACGAAAAGTTTAACTGTCACATAATTGTAATTCCAAAACTACTTTTTAAACGTCAAATTTTTTTTCCGAACTTTTTGTGAAAATGCGAAAAAAGGTAATAACTTAAACGCATCGATTATCAAATAATCGACTTGAAATTTTAAAAGTTAAAATTTCTAAAAAACGGTTGTTAAAGGGACTGCCCCAAGGGGGCTTTTACGTAATTATGGGGGAATGGATTTTTCTACGAAAATGTGCTAAATCCCAAAAAAATTATAAATTCAAAAAAAAAAGACGTTTGTCCCCCCGGAAAAAATAATAATGTAACGAACCTAGGCCGGACCTGTCGCCCCCGGTTCCCCCCGACAACGTGAGGTATCCCGGAGATATTCGAGAACAATCCAGTCGCTCTGCCGCGGAGAAAAAACGGTCGATATTGGAAAAAACTGGAAAGTGGGGGAAAAAGCCGGGTGGAAACATCGGAATGCTGTATCGGAGATAAATAGACAGCCCTCAAAAGGGGGGGGAGTCAACGGCCCAACGATCGAGCTTACAGTGGCGTAATTAAATTAAGTTGTAGATTTAAGTGTGAAATTTGTAAAACCAAGTTAAGTTTTTTACTTTCAAAACATCAGGTTCGAATTCGCCCCCAAAATCCAATACCAATTTTCGTTTAAAAAGTCATTTTTCCCGAAAGTTATTAAAAAAAAACGAAAAAAAATAAAACTTTAACACCCTGTATCGGCTGGTTTCCGGGCAAAATTTTTATTGGACAATTCATATTTAGAATTGTGGGGAATCACCTCCGAAGTTTGTCAAAGTATTTTTGAATCACCTTATAATAAACAAATACAATCATGGCAAGTATCGTTCTGATATAGCTTTGTCAAAGGGGCCACAAAAACGTTCTTGGCACCCTTTTGGGTCTGATTTCCCAAAACGAACTACCTTATTTTATGTTGTACACAGCAAATCCTTTGTAAAAGGATTTTACAACTTTAGGGATTAACCTCAGAGGGAAAATCGAAGTGACCCCAAATTTTAAAAAGGGTTGGTTAAAAAGTTTTTAACGACATGTGGGGGAAATGCATTCGGTCTTCTTTCTTCTTTTTGGGGGGGTCCTGTGTTTGAATTTCGTATCTAGGGGTATATAAGATATTTCAAAATATGTATGGAAATAGGTATGGAAAAAAATTTTAATTATACTGTGTTTTTTTTTAAATGAATTTATTTTTTAAAAATTTAAATATATTTGACATCGGGTTTTTTGGGTTTTTGCCCCCTTTTTTAAAAATTAAAGAGAAAAATTTCTGAAGATCATATCATAAAATATTTTATTAAACAAAAAAATGGCATACCTAAATATCTGAAAGGGGGCCTTGTTTGAATCCACCTTGTCTAGTTCCCTCCTAAGAAGTCGAGATTTGTTGCATTCCTGTTTTCCCCAATCCAAAATTTCGCCTTCCTTATTTCCCTTCTCGTGAAACGATATGAAAAACGGTAAATTTACGATCTTCAACCGCCGTAGTTTCGCTATCCCATTTAAATTATCCAGCGATTTCCATGTCCCAGGTAATAAACAAACCCGGGTTTGGAAAAGGGCGATATTTCAGGTTTGGGGTTTACGAAACAGCACAGACGTCAATTGATCTTTTTAATTATCTTGCTCAGGCAAACTGCCAAACGAAAACCCCAATTCGTTTTACAAAATTTCATGCAACGTTGATTAAATCCCGAAAGGGAAAGCCCGGCCAAAAATAATCCCAATATTCTTTTTTTTTGGTATATAGGATATAGTCTATCTAGCGCATGAAAGGGGTGAAGAATAAACATTTTTTTTTGAATTTGTTTTTAATATACAAAAAAAAAAGTGTTCGTGACTTGGAAACGTAAAAAAAAAAAACCTAAAAGGCTATTTTTGGGATAATTTGAAATTTAAAAAAAAATATTTTTAAAAATTTCAAACTGTTCGGACAAATTCCAAAATGGATGTGTTTTAAAAAAAAAAAGGGTTTCAAAGGGTTCGGGGACAACTAATTCCCGATGAATCCCAAAAAAGTTTGAAATTGCCATTGCACTCGGTTGAAAGATATTATATGCACTTTCGTCCGATAACCTCCAAAAGGGGTTATCGAAAGTTTTTGAAATAAAATAACTAATAAAAAAACCTTTTTTGGGTTTTTTTCCTTTTCAAAACGTTTGTTTTCATCCGACAAATTTTTAAAATTTTTTTAAAATTTTTTTTCAAAACCTTTTCGCAAATTTCTAAAACTCCTTGGACAATGATTGGTTGGCAAGTAACCTTTTTGAAACATTAATTTTTTACAATTGCGCGACAAGCTTTTGAAACCAAATAATTCAACCAAAAAAAAATTAAATCTTGTCGCGGCTCAAACTTATTTTATACTTTTTGTTCGGGAAATAAGCTCTTTTAAAAAGGTTTTTTTCAATTCATTTTGCTTTTTTTTTTGTTCGCCTGTAAGTTATGAGCTGGGAAAAAAAAGATCTTTGAAAAACTCCCAAACCAATTTTGACCATAATCCAAAACTCGCCCGCCATCCTGAAGTCGCCATCTTGAATTTATAGATTTTGACAAAAAATCATAATCTCGAACTTGAAAATCCCCACATACCAATTTTGAATCGAATTGGACCATAATCACAAAACTCGCCATCTTGAACTTATGAATTTTGACAAAAATTCATATTCCGACCTCGAAAACCCCGAATACCAATTTTGAATCGAATTGGACCATAATCACAAAGCTCGTCCTCCATCTTGGGGCCGCCATCTTGAATTTATGAATTTCGACGAAAAATTCATAATCTCCGACCTCGAAACCCGCATACCAATTTTGAATCAAATTGGACCATAATCACAATCTTGAATTTTGGAATTTTGACATTAAAAAATTCATAATTTCCGACCCCGAAAACCCCCCCATATCAATTTTTAATCGAATCGTATACCATAATCACAAAACTCGTCCGCCATCTTGGAGCCGCCATTTTGTTTTTTTTCCTCTAAAAAAAATTAATAATGCATTGTCACCGGGATTATGAACACCTGCCAAATTTCAAGCTCAATCGGATGTCGGCAAGTGCTCCAAAAATGGATTACAATTTTTGAACCGGAAAGAATGAGAGAATGACATAGACATACGAACGAAGTAAGTTAAATAAAAGCTTGTAAAAGAGGCTGACAAACAACTAAGAAAAACAAAATTCTCTCCCCTCATCAATTTGGATTTAACAAAATATATCCATTCTGCAAGCTATTAGTGTCATAACATCAAAAGTCTATAATGCAATTAGACGACACCAAGCCATGTCTGGCTATATTTCTCGATCCGACAAAGGCCTTCCATGCTTTAAAGCATAGGCGTTTGCTAGATAAACTAGGAAAAAATTGATACTAGGGAAAATGTTTTTAAAAAATTTCGAAAATGATCTAGTTGACCGAAAGCAGCACGTAATAAACGGTAAAATGAGCGGCTAAAAGACAGTTGGCGTGCCCCAAGAAACAGTTCTGGGACCTATATTCTTTATCATTTATTTGAACGATCTGCTAACGATGAATTTTACTGGCACCATAATTCCGTTCGCCACGACACTGTCTTAGTTTACAGGAGAAAATATGAATGAGGTGAGGGAAACTGCCACAAATGATTATTTTCGACGGAATCGAAAAATTTGAAAGGACTTTTCGATTTGAAACGCGAAAATTATTTTTTTTTGCGATTGCCTCCCCAATCGACTCTAGAAAATTTTTCGTTAAAAAATAAAGGGGCTCAAAGCAGAAAAAAAATGAACCCGGGCCCCCCCCCCCACAGAAAAAATCTCAGGGAAAAATTTTTTCCCCCTTTT